>CM055733.1:24778620-24814456 GCA_029465975.1 Dallia pectoralis
GCCAGCTCTGACTGGGGAATCCCGAGGCGTTCCCAGGCCAGTGTGGAGATATAATCTCTCCACCTAGTCCTGGGTCTTCCCCGAGGTCTCCTCCCAGCTGGACGTGCCTGGAACACCTCTCTAGGGAGGCGCCCAGGTGGCATTCGTACAAGATGCCCGAACCACCTCAACTTGCTCCTTTCTATCCAAAGGAGCAGCGGCTCTACTCCGAGTTCCTCTCGGATGACTGAGCTTCTCACCCTATCCCTAAGGGAGAGGCCAGCCACCTTTCTGAGAAAACCCATTTCGGCCGCTTGTACCCGCGATCTCGTTCTTTCGGTCATGACCCAGCTTTCATGACCATAGGTGAGGGTAGGAACAAAGATTGACCGGTAGATCGAGAGCTTTGCCTTTCGGCTCAGCTCTCTTTTCGTCACAACGGTGCGGTGAAGCGAATGCAACACCGCCCCCGCTGCTCCGATCCTCCGACCAATCTCCCGCTCCATTGTTCCCTCACTCGCGAACAGGACCCCGAGGTACTTGAACTCCTTCACTTGGAGTAAGGACTCATTCCCTACCCTAATGTATATATATATATACATTTATTATTATTAGTAGTAGTAGTAGTAGTATTGGTAGTTTCATTTATGGGTTAACTACTAACATATTGGGGTTAGTTAGAATTATGTAAGTTTGTGTATTTATCTTTGTTTCAAATGGGAGTATTCAATCAGCAGCCAGTCAGCCAAAGACAAGGAGAGCAGGACAAAGTCCAATGGAAATGAGCAACTATCTCAATGTCCTAATATTTACAAGCAGTAAATAGCATTCATGTATACAAACAAATGAGAAATACCTAACAAATCCATGCCCAGGTTGCCTGGGAGCTGACATCATATTGAGTGTTAACATATACGCAGCAGAAACACCCTTTATAGCTTATTCAACTCTGTGAAAAGCCATAATTATTGTGTGATATGTTATGATTACTCTATAAACAATATGGCACAAAGAATGAGAGTGCCTATGGTTTCTCATGCGTCCTCAACCCTAGAAGTGACGTAGTCAGGAAATAAATGTGTGGATCTCAGACCGCTCCTGGGAACTCTGCTGGCAGTTCCTTGTATTAGATGTACCCAGACCTAGCACATCTAAATCAACATGTCCATTAATTATGAAGTCCTTGGCTGCTTTCAGGTGAGCTAGTTTATGTCTACAAAATAATTGTGACACTTTCTTCAGTTTCTCTGCACTTAAACCCAAATCTGAAGAAACATAGGAGGTTCAGCCAGAAAACCCATCTATCCCAAAACAACTATTGCTTTGCCATAGTGAACAAATAAAGTGTTTGGATCGAATGGTCCACCCTGAATTGTAAATGTTCTTTAATTTATTATATATTTTGTTTTAACCATATAGACCCTTCTAGACCCTTTTTCAGTGTCAAAATATTTCAAAGCATTAACTGCTTTGTAGGAAGAATTCATAAATCCCTCAGAAACTAACTAAGAAAGGAAAAAATACAAAGAATCAACAAATATCTCTTTATAGATACATCTGTCTTCATAAAAAACGTTATTTCAGAGGAAATTGGTTTGTCTAACAGTAAAACAGTAAAAATGGACAGAGCTTTCCAGTGACAGCGAGGAGTAGCTATGAATAAAGTTGTGAACAAATAACATCAATGTGTGTCTCTATACAAATGAATGCAAATGCTGACACACATATTAACCATAAGGCTCCAGTTTACAGCTAGCAGGTGATTGGCTAGATGCCCATAAAAAAATCTGACTTAAAAGTACATTGATCAGTGAAGTTCTACATGTAATAGGGGCAGGTTAACCTAACCTCAGAGTGGACATGACCACCTCACAACTAGTGATAACAAACTCAACAGGTTTCATTACAAGCACATACAGATCTCCACTTATTTAACATTGGTTAATTATCTATTTTGTGACAAGTGTTTGTCAGCAGTAATTTGCTATAAAAGGCTGTCTGGGACTGCTGTTCATTGTATCTCACTGATCATGAGGGTGGTAATACTTGCACTGACTCTAGCCCTCGTGGGTAAGTACTGTACAGTTTATATGTTCTGTGAGCATATTACAAGTAACTTGATTAAATACAACTATTGTGTTGTTATTCAAATACAATACAGTTGTGTGTCTATGTTTAACTTTATGCTGCCAGTTTTACTGTAAAACATTATTTTCTTTTATCTTGTAGCGAGTCAACATGTTAACCTTGGTGAGAACATATTATTTTTATGTCTTTACTTCCTCATCTCTATGCTGCATTTATATAAATGAACATATTACTAAATACCTGTTCCAACCACAGAATATAATGTAATATGTTTATTATTTACTGCAGCCCCTGAATTTGCTGCCGGTAAGACCCATGTGTACAAGTATGAGGCACTTATCCTGGGAGGTCTGCCTGAAGAAGGTCTTGCTAGAGCTGGAGTGAAAATCATCAGCAAAGTCCTCATCAGTGCAGTTGCAGACAAGACCTACTTGCTTAAGGTATTTGTTTCACTTTAACTGGACACAGATACAGCACAACATCCTAATGGGAGTTCCATTACATTGACTAATACGTATCTTGGTATTTCCCTGTAGCTTGAGGATCCTGAGATCTTAGAGTACAGCGGATTCTGGCCCAAAGCTTCTTTTGTGCCAGCTCCAAAGCTCACTTCAGCCCTGGCTGAACAGCTCAGGACTCCCATCAAGTTTGAGTACACCAACGGTGTTGTGGGTAAGTTATCTGCTCCAGCTGAGGTCTCAGAAACAGTGCTGAACATCCATAGAGGTATCCTGAACATTCTTCAGCTCAACATCAAGAAGACACAGAACGTCTATGAGCTTCAGGAGGTAAACAAACACATCTACGTGTTTTAATGAGTAATGTGGGAGATCTTCACTAATTCTGTCCTTTATGATACATAGTTCAATGAGTAACTTGTGAGTTATTCACCTCTTGCTGTTAGGCTGGATCTCAGGGAGTATGTAAGACCCACTATGTGATCGGTGAAGATACCAGGGCAGAGCGCATCCATTTGACCAAGACCAAGGATCTCAATAACTGCCAGGAGAGGATCATGAAAGACTTTGGTCTGGCTTACACTGAGAAGTGTGTTGAGTGTCAACAGGTATGAACATCCTGAACACCACAACCCTGAATCACCATTGGAACCAGTTTCACACAGAAGAAATAACCATGCAGAAACTACACATATGAAAGGTTTCTGGAAAAGTCCTGCAGATGATGATCTGGCATCTGAACCAGTTAAGAGATGACAAGTAGCGCTGTGTGTTTTGTCCTCACAGAGAGGTAGGGCCCTGAGAGGAGCTGCTTCCTACAACTACATCATGAAGCCAACTCCCTCTGGTGCTTTGATCATGGAAGCCACTGTTGCTGAGCTCCATCAGTTTGCACCATTCAATGAGATGACTGAAGCTGCCCAGATGGAAGCAAAGTAGGATCATTTGAGAAACAAAATGCTGCATTTTTGCTTCATTAGCTGATATTTTTAACACATTTCCATTATGAACATTTCAGACAAACCTTGACCTTTATTGAGATCAAGCAGTCACCAACTGCCCCCATCAAGGCTCAATATCTTCAACGTGGAAGCATTCAGTATGAACTTTCTACTGAGATTCTCCAGTCACCACTTGAGCTTCTAAAGATCACCAACCCACAAGCACAGGTACATATGAATTCATATACAGAATAATACTTTAAAAGAGCCTGAAAATATTTGTTTAAAGGACTTGGTAACTGTGTTAATTACATTCAGTTTCAAGGTTTAATACAAGTACTTAATTTCATTTTTTAGGCTGTAGAGGTCCTGAATCATCTGATCACATCCAACGCGGCAGAGGTCCATGAAGATGCTCCACTGAAATTTCTGCAGTTAATTCACATCTTGCGCAGGGCAAGCTTTGAGAACATTGAGGCCATTTGGACTCAGTTTAAGGCCAAACCAGCCTACAGGTAGAGTTTTATTTATTTTTCTTGGACAACTGCAAAGTAACAAATCCTGCAGAGAAATTGTGCTGTAATCCAACATTGTATTTTTCAGAATGTGGATCCTGGATGCAGTTCCTTCCATTGGAAGTCCAGTTGCTGTGAGATTCATCAAGGAGAGGTTTTTGGCTGGTGACATCACTGTTCCTGAAACAGCTCAGGCTCTGGTTGCTGCTGTTCATATGGTGTCTGCTGATCGTGAAACTGTTAAGATTTTTGAAGTAGGTACAACTTTAGATAGGTTCTGAATTTTTGTATAGGATCAGATGTATGGATAACCTTTGCATAATGAATAGATGTCTACAGAACTTGTTAACATTTGGGCCCAAAACTACTTTCCATCATATTAGAAGAGGTGGAATAGAATTGGTTTCTGAGTGAATATAAAGATACTTTATTATATCTATTGTAATTACAGATATATACATTATGAAAACAACCCTTTCTTTCACAACAGAGCCTGGTTTTCCATGACAAGATTCAGAAACTTCCAGTTCTGCGTGAGATCGTCATGCTTGGTTATGGTACACAGGTTAACAAATACTGTGTTGCGTTTCCCAACTGCCCTGCTGAACTTGTGAAGGTAAACTGGATGTATATTCCTACATTCATCTCATGACCTTTGTCCTACAGGACTGATTGAAGTTATTCACATGTCTACATCTCTTCACAGCCCATCCATGACCTTGCTGTTGAGGCTGCTGCTAAAGACAACTTTGAGGAACTCTCCAGGGCTCTTAAGGTTCTGGGTAATGCTGGCCATCCTGCTAGCATTAAGCCAATCACAAAGCTCCTACCTGTTGTTGGAACTGCAGCTGATAAACTCCCCCTGAAGGTCCAGGAAGATGCTATATTGGCACTTAGGAACATTGCAAAGAGGGATCCCAAGATGGTGAGTACAGTCACTCCCTTAGATAGCAGATGACTACATCTTTGCTCTCCTGGTTGAGATTCCTTCAAACCTCTGAATTATTGGTGTCAATTAGGTCCAGGACCTCGCTGTGCAGTTGTTCATGGACAAGAACCTTCATCCAGAGCTCCGTATGCTTGCCTGTGTTGTGCTGTTTGAGACAAAGCCTCCCATGGGTCTGGTGACCACTCTTGCTAACATTCTGAGAACAGAGGAGAATCTGCAGGTGGCTAGCTTCACCTACTCTCACATGAAGTCCCTGACCAGAAGCACTGCCCCAGACTATGCTCCAGTGTAAGAGCACTCTTTAATCTAAACTACAACTCTTCAAATGTGTATTTCATCAGGTTTACTGACGTACTTTTCCTTTATTTAGTGCTGCTGCCTGCAATGTTGCAGTCAAGATCCTCAGCAACAAATTTGAACGTCTGGGCTACCGCTACAGTAAAGCCATGCACCTGGATGCCTATTACAGTAAGGAAATCCTCTTATACCGTTTTGTCCGGACAGACAGACTCATAGTATCATCCAGCAAATATGAACAAATGTGATTAAGTGAGTCCCATCTTAAAGGTCCCCTGAGGGTTGGAGCTGCTGCAACTGCTTGGTACATCAATGATGCCGCCACCATTTTGCCCAAATCTTTCGTGGCCAAAGCTCGCTCATACTTTGCTGGAGCAGCTGCTGATGTTCTTGAGGTAAGGGTGGTTTTTGAAAGTTCATTGAAAATATGAGTAATGTTAGAATAATTTCAACACATATTTGGACGCATTTGGAATGTACTTTTTTATTAAGGTTGGAGTGAGAACTGAGGGAATCCAGGAGGCTCTTTGAAAAACCCAACAAGTTCTGAAAATGTTGACAGGATCACCAAAATGAAACGTGTCATCCAGGCTGTAAGTACACTATCAAGGTTCAAAAAGTAAAACAATGAAAATTATCTTAAATTGATATATTGGTTGTAGGTTTGCAAAATGAGTTCATAAATCAGGTTTGAGCTATTTACTTTTTTACAGCTGTCTAACTGGAGGTCCCAAACCACAAGCAAGCCCCTGGCCTCCATGTATGTGAAGTTCTTTGGACAGGAAATTGCCTTCGCGAACATTGATAAAGCTCTCATTGATCAGGCCATTCAGGTAAGACGTCATAATAAAATGATGGGTTTACAGTCATTAAATGTAAAAAAGTGTCATAATAACAAATGAAATACAAATAATTTAAATAGCCCCGCGGATCTCAAAACAATCTATTTTTGAAACTTATGTATTTAAATAAGTCCAATCAACTGAACCAAACAAGCTAAAGTATTTTTTTCCCACAGCTTGCCACCAGTCCTGCAGCCCATGCTATGGGAAAGAATGCATTGAAGGCACTTCTGTCTGGAGCTACTTTCCAGTATTCTAAGCCCCTGCTGGCCGCTGAAGTGCGTCGCATCTTCCCCACCGCTGTTGGTTTGCCCATGGAGCTCAGTTTCTACACTGCTGCTGTTGCTAGCGCTTTTGTCAATGGTAACCATGACATCATTGTAAATAATTAGTCTGTAGTAGATCTTTTTCACCTCCCATCTCCAGTCTGTCATATCAATGTGTTTTATTCTTTATGTCTTTAGTTCGTGCAACTTTGAAACCGGCTCTACCTGAAACCTTCAATGTTGCCCAGCTGTTGAAAACAGACATTCAGCTGCATGCTGAGGTTAAACCAAGGTAAGTTTTACTGTAGGGCAATTTAATGATTATATCATTAATACATAAATTCTTGCCGAATCTAACAACTTTCTCTTTTCCCTGTAGCATTGTCATGCATACATTTGCTGTAATGGGAGTAAACACCAAATTCCTCCAGGCTGCAGTGATAGCAAGAGCTAAGGTCCACACAATTGTCCCGGCCATATTCGCAGCAAGACTTGACATTGCAAATGGACACTTCAAGATTGAGGCTTTGCCTGTTTCTGCTCCAGAGCACCTTGTTCACGCAGAGTAGGTGCAATTATTTTCTTGGACGCCAATTAAGTTCTTATAGATGTCAAATGATTATAAAACACTGCCCCACAGTAGACTTGACATCTATGTATCTTCAACAGAGTTGAGACCTTTGCAGTTGCAAGAAATGTTGAGAATCTCCAAGCTGAGAGAATAACTCCCATGATTCCTGACAAAGCAGCAAGCATACAGCTGTCCAGGGTAGCATCTACTATGAGTGACTCTGCCGACTCTAGTGCAGAAAGTCTGGTGAGTTTGTCTGACAGTTTCCCTTAAAATTGCATTTCCACAATAATTGCGTATCACAAGTTACTGACAATAACATCTGATCATTTTGTATGCTAAATATATTTTTCAGGAAAGATCTTCTGAGATCACAGATTCTAAATTGTCATACAACTACAAGTCCAAACTTCAGCTTGAGAAGACCTTATGTGCTGAGAGACTTGGTCTGAGTGCGTGCATAGAGGTTGCATCAGAGAATGCTGCCTTCCTCAGAAACACTGTTCTCTACAACATCATTGGAAATCATTCAGTCTTTATTGCTCTGAAACCAGGTAAGCCGGCTTTATATGTTGTACATATGTAATGTGTTACTTTAGTGTAGTAAATGTATTTTGTCATCATTTTAAACTGCTTTCCAATTTAGCCTCATCTGGAGCCGAAATTGAGAAACTGGAGATTGAAGTCCAAGTTGGACCCAAAGCTGCAGATAAGATCATTAAAGTCATCACCATTACTGAGGAAGAAGAAACTCCAGAGGGAAAACCTATCCTGTTGAAGCTCAGGAAAATGCTAAATTTTAATCAAAAGAACCGTACCAGATCTTCCTCCAGTTCCAGCAGCTCTAGTTCCAGAAGCTCTAGCAGCTCTAGTTCCAGTAGCTCTAGCTCCAGCAAAGTACAGAGCAGCAGATCTTCGAGCTCCTCTATGTCCAGCTCCAATTCCAGCTCCTCCAGCTCCTCCAGCTCTCGTCGCTCTATGGTCAGGATATTGTTGAGTCATTAATGTTTAGCAAACATTTTTGATATATTCATAGTAAATATTTTTTACATTTAATTGTTTCTTTACTAACTAGGCTGAGAACGATAATCGCAACTTCACCAGAAATCACAAGGTAAAATAAAATTGGTTTTAAATGTACTTTTATGAATTGTATACAAAACTATATAAATATATATATATATATACATATGTATTTCAGTTTGTTCCTAAATGTATTGTTTTATTCTGTGCTTCCAGGTCTCTCAAGGCATCTCCAAAGCCAGCGTCTCCAAAAGCAGGAGCAGTGCCTCTAGCTTCCAGGAGATCTACAATCAGGTTAGATTTCACCACCATAACTAAGTCAATAGGACCATATTCTTCCTTGTGTGTGCAGAAAGTAAAATAAATATTTCTCTATACAGACCAGATTCCTTGGCCAGACTCTTGCACCTGAGGTGGTCATTCTGATCCGTGCAGTGAGAAAAGACCAGAAGCAGGCTGGATACCAAGTGGCTGCTTACTTGGACAAACATACTTCCAGACTTCAGGTCATTCTGGCTGCCATTGCTGAAGATGACAACTGGCAGTTGTGTGCTGATGGTGTTCTGCTGAGCAAACACAAAGTCAATGTGAGATCAACTATCAAATACATGATGCTACCATATAAGTCTTCTTACTGTTGCTGGTTCACTGTTGTAACAATACCCTCTAATATATTAACACAGATTATTACACTCTTTGTTTTCTTAATTAGGCCAAGATTGCTTGGGGAGCAGAGTGCAAGGAATATAAGACCTTCCTCACTGCAGAGACTGGTCTTGTTGGTGAAAGCCCTGCAGCTCGTCTGAGGGTGTCTTGGGAGAGACTTCCTAAAGTTCCCAAGAAATGTTGGGGTTATATCGACAAGTACGGTTTCTGTATAATTATGTTTGATACGGTAGTTTAATTAGGTTACAGAAAAAATCAACAGCCATTTTTAATTTCTTGAAATTTCTCTTTCAGCATGTATGAGTACATCTCAGAGTACATCCCAAAGTACATCCCATCTTACTTGGCTAGTTTGATTCCAGTTAAAAGAAGTAAAAATAGTCAGAAACAGATTCAATTTACTGTGATTGCAACATCTGAAAAGACCCTGGACGTCATTCTGAAGACACCTAAGGTGAGGAACTGAGACCTTTTTGCTATTTGTTTGTCCTCACTTCCTTCTGGACTGTTTCTGATGATTATCTGTTCATCTACTTCACAGATGACTCTGTCTAAACTGGGTTTAAACCTCCCCTATCCTCTACCGATTGAGTCTGTGACTGGACTTACTCCCTTTGATGACAACATGATGAAAAAGATTGATTCACTGTTTATTTCTGAAGCCACCTCAGGTAAGAATAAACACTAACAAAAAAATTAAATGTTTTCTCACAATACATGTAATGATTGAAAGTTCAAAATGACAAGGGTCTGTAAATGTGTGTTTATTGTTTTCCAGCTGAATGTAGCATGGTCAGAGACACATTGACAACCTTCAACAACAGGACATTCAAGAACGAGATGCCACTTTCTTGCTACCAGGTTCTGGCTCAGGATTCCACAGATGAGCTCAAATTCATGGTTCTACTAAAGAGGGATCAGTCAACGGAACAAAACCACATCAACGTGAAAATCTCTCACATGTATGTACTGTTTTACAGAATGACTGCCTTCGATACACATATGTCTCTGTTCCACCTATTACGTTATTCCAAACATGTTATCTTTGACTTTTCCAGTGATGTTGACATGTACCTTGAGGACGACTCTGTGATGTTGAAGGTCAATGGAATGGAAATTCCCATCAAAAACCTGCCCTATCAGGACCCCTCAGGTTTCTCCTTCTGTTCCTATTATTTACTATCATCACAATAACTAGAATCATCTAATGGACTGCAGACATAAATACATGTAGAATGCCTTCCTCCATAAGCTATAGTGTGAATGACTTTATATTAAACATTTCTATTCCTACTTAAAGGTTCAATCCAGATCATAGAGGCACGTGAAGGTCTGTCTCTGAAGGCACCAAGCCACGGTCTCCAAGAAGTCTTCTTTGATAAGAACTTATGGATGGTGATGGGATTTTTATATCATCTTGTCAATAGAAGTGTTTGTATAGTTAAAACCTGCTTAGACTAACGACTAAAACCTCAGATTGGGTCATCTACTAACTGGTTGTATGGTTTTGGCATTCAGGTTCAAGTTGTAGACTGGATGAAGGGCAAGGTGGGTGGAATCTGTGGAAAGGCCAATGGTGAAATCAGGCAGGAGTACCAAACACCCAGTGGTCGTCAGACCAAGAGCCCAGTCAGCTTTGCCCATTCCTGGGTGCTTGCCTCTGTGAGCTGCCGGGATAAGTCTGGTAAGTCTTAGGCTACTAAATCACTACAAAACACAAGGCAAACAGACATCTGTGGAAATATTTTTTTTACTTCAGAAGATATTCTATTCATAAAGTGCTTGAAATTCCAGACTGCTTAACATATTATTACTGAACCTCTATCTCAGAATGTCGCATGAAGCTTGAGTCTGTGAAGCTGGAGAGAGAAGTGACTTTGGAAGGCCGTAAGTCCAAATGCTACTCTGTTGAGCCAGTTCTGCGCTGTCTTCCTGGATGTGTTCCATTGAAGACCGCCCCCGTTACCATCGGCTACCACTGCCTGCCCAATGGTGAGTTTGGTTCACTTCTCAGCAGATCATTTGGTTCACTTCTCAGCAGATCATTTGGTTCACTTCTCAGCAGATCATTTGGTTTATTTCTGAGCAGATCATTCAGTTCACTCATCAGCATATCATTTAGTTCCCTTCTCAGCAGATAATTTGATTCACTTCTCAGCAGACCATTTGGTTAATTTCTGAGCAGATCAGTTTACTTCGTAACAGATCTGCATGGCCGAAACCTGATTGACTACTCACACACGGGCTGTCCTTCCCTCAGTGATGACTACAGCTGCATCACCATGCCAACGGTGTCATTACAACAGACTCGACCACCATGACTGTCCCTTATACCATTTCACTGAGTTCCAGGGTGTAGTAGCCAATGACATTCTCAGTATAGATTAAATAATTCCTACCCGGTTTGGCAGATAAATAACGGATGTGTCCTGGTTCATAATCCTGCTATAAAAACCTCTCTTTGTATTTCATTCTTTTCCCCTCTTCTCAGTTCTTTATTCTCTCAATTTTATCAACTCTTACTCTATCCTTCTTCTTTTCTGTCCGGTCACTCCTATGTTTCTCTTTCCACATCTCTCTTTCTCCCCCATCTCTCTTTCCACATATCTCTTTCTCCCCCATCTCTCTTTCCACATCTCTCTTTCCCCATCTCTCTTTCCACATCTCTCTTTCCCCATCTCTCTTTCCCCATCTCTCTTTCCCCATCTCTCTTTCCACATCTCTCTTTCTCCCCCATCTCTCTTTCCACATCTCTCTTTCTCCCCCATCTCTCTTTCTCCCCCATCTCTCTTTCCCCATCTCTCTTTCTCCCCATCTCTCTTTCCCCATCTCTCTTTCCACATCTCTCTTTCCACATCTCTCTTTCTCCCCCATCTCTCTTTCCCCATCTCTCTTTCTCCCCCATCTCTCTTTCCCCATCTCTCTTTCTCCATCTCTCGTTCCCTCATTCATTTCTCTATCTTTCCACTGTCACAGGTAAACTATTACGTTGGCCCTGTACAATAAACCACTGCCTTGTGCCTCACTGCTTAAATAACGACAGTATTTAGGCAAACCAATGTTCTTGTCCCTCGCTGTCTCTTATCTCATGGCAGGCTGATATATACAGGGCATTACCAGCAGACAGATTTTCTCTCCTACTCGGGTCCGTGGCCATTATTTGAAATAATAATAACCTCTACCTCTTACATTTCCCATAGCTTAACACTCCAGAACAAAGAACCCAAACAACACGAAACCTCTCCGGAACGTTAGAGAAAGGCAGCAGTGTTCTCCAGAATGTACCGTCACCAGAAACAGTGTGTTTTATTGTATTTGCCGAGTGGAATAGTCCAGGAATCTAGATATTGACACCTATAGTTAAAATACCCCCCTACGAGTTTGCCCTTCTGCTTGTCCAGAGTAAGTGCTTTTGTGTGTGTGTGTGTTTACGATGAAACCCCTTGACACCATCCACCATCCATTTCAACATGTGCTTCTTAAATATTTAAACTAGGCCTACAAAAACCCCACACTGGCTGCATAAACAGAGCATTGCAGGGGTGCGATTCTGAACGCCGTTTGGATAGAACCCTGCATTGTAAATCATGGCTGTGTTGTCCAGTCAGGGCCAAGTTAAGCATGCTGGCCTGTAACGTTCCTGTTAATGACTACTTGATATGTGGGATGGTCCAGCCGTAGCCACAAAGCCACACAGATTTATACAACCAGCCTGCCCGTGGGCCCAAATGGCAATCTGTGCCCTAGTTTGGTTAGAAGTGTACACTTTCAAGGGGATGTGGGGCGGCTGTTTGGCACACACATGGAGTATGCCTGTAATTAATATTATTCCAACCCCCCCATCTCAACTGTCAATTCTGTGTTACCCCCACACCCTAAAAACAAGCTACAGTTCCATAAAAATGTAATGAATAGAACCGGCATCAGTCATTTGTTCTAGGTCATCCTGATGTATAGATGTAAACATAGTATTTTTGTTATGAAGAATTGAGAATGCCTTAACCTTTGGTGAACAAAACTGACTGAAGGAAAAAAGATCTGTGTGTGAGTTCACGGTCCACCTGGAGTCACGTTCTGTGTGTGAGTGGACGGTCCTCCTAGAGTCACGTTCTGTGTGTGAGTGGACGGTCCACCTGGAGTCACGTTCTGTGTGTGAGTTCACGGTCCACCTGGAGTCACGTTCTGTGTGTGAGTGGACGGTCCTCCTGGAGTCACGTTCTGTGTGTGAGTGGACGGTCCACCTGGAGTCACGTTCTGTGTGTGAGTTCACTGTCCACCTGGAGTCACGTTCTGTGTGTGAGTGGACGGTCCACCTGGAGTCACGTTCTGTGTGTGAGTGGACGGTCCTCCCACATAAACTTGGTTTCTTTAAATTAAAATCAGGCTGTGACAAAGACAAACATGACTGGGGATTGAGATAGATGTTTTACTCCCAGATTTGATTCAGACATAATATTTCTATAGCCATTTGGATGCCGTCTGGTCTATCAAACTCACAAAATGTTTTACCCCTAGCCACAAGACTTCTCAATCAGCATCTATGCAGAATACGTTTAAGAAGATATAAAGCAAGAATAATTAGATAGGTTACAATTTCGGCTAAGATTGTGATGTGTGCTTGCGGCCACCCGTAGTCGACTGTGTACTGATATCAACTGCCAACATCCAGTTAGCACAGGGTTTAAATACCAACGTCATCACGTGACATGATTGTTTTGTAAACTTGCCCCGCAACTATAGAACTTTTTTCATATTTTTGTTAAACATATTTTATTATATGTTTCCATCATGTACAACAATTTAGCTCAACATCGTATAGTCAAAATAGGCACACACAAAAACAAACATGAATGCAAAAAAACAAATAAAACTAGTGAAAATCCGAGTACCTTATAAAACATTCACATATAGCATTGGAGGTCTTTTATACATCATTTTAATTTGGAAGTTAGAACCTAGACAATTACTTGTTACTTATTGGGGCACTACCAACACAATGTATTTTTTTCTCCAAATATACCCAGTGATAGTTTCAAGTTTTACGTTTCAAGTTCATTGTCATTTAAGTTCAAGTTCATTGTCATACAGTGTTAATAATTATATAGATAGTAACAGATAAGAGTAATAAAAAGATAAAATGTTAGAGTAAAAGTTATCCAGTGAGACAGCATAAACACACACAGTAGTGGCTAGCTAGTTAGCTTGCGCACTAACAATTGTTGTTTGAATAAATCTACCCAGTGATGGAGCCTACACATACAAGAGTAACTAGCTAGCGCGGTACCATGCTAACGTTAGTTCTTTGAGGATGAGCCAAAACATACAGCAGGTGCTAACTGGCACCCTAGCATTAGATGTTTTGAGTGTAAATGCCCAGAGACAGTTATACATTCAACATACACTAGGAGCTGGTGTTTGTGGCTGTTGCCTGGCAACCATGACTGTGTCAGTTGAATAGATTCAGGCATGGTTGTATACTTTTAGCTATACCGACATTTTGATGTATAATATGCATCGGTAACCTCAGAAATGTAGGCGCTATCACAATTTACAAACGACCCAATAAACAGCTAACTAGCCAGTCATTTCTAGAGGTAGATTTAAAAGTTTTCAGTGGCTACAGAACGGAACCAACAATAGGAACAAAATAGGGTTCGGGACGCACATTTTGCATCACCTGAAGTGTCTGGACAATCAGTTCCTCAGCTGTCAGACATGTGTGTTTGCATCACCTGAAGTGTCTGGACAATCAGTTCCTCAGCTGTCAGACAGGTGTGTTTGTATCACCTGAAGTGTCTGGACAATCAGTTCCTCAGCTGTCAGACAGGTGTGTTTGTATCACCTGAAGTGTCTGGACAATCAGTTCCTCAGCTGTCAGACATGTGTGTTTGTATCACCTGAAGTGTCTGGACAATCAGTTCCTCAGCTGTCAGACAGGTGTGTTTGTATCACCTGAAGTGTCTGGACAATCAGTTCCTCAGCTGCCAGACATGTGTTTTTGTATCATAAGTGCACAGAATATGTCAATATGTCTGTCTTCAATCGAGGCTTTGCAGAAAAGTACATCCACAGGATTTTCAAGTTTAGTCTAGAGTAGTGGGTGTATATACAGTCCCCTCCAAAAGTATTGGAACGGCAAATTCCTTTGTTTTTGTGGTTCACTGAAGACATTTGGGTTTAAGATCAAAAGATGAGTATGAGACAAAAGTTCAGAATTTCCGCTTTTATTTCCTGGTATTTACATCTAGATGTGTTAAACAACTCACGACATACCACCCTTTGTTTGAACCCACCCATTTTTCACGTGAGCAAAAGTATTGGAACATGTGACTGACAGGTGTTTCTGGTTGCCCAGGTGTTGCCTTTTAGGTTGATTGTCCAAACAATAAACAGCTCTGCATGACTAGTCTAAGTTTTCATCCTTGATTCAAACCTATCAAGACTGCATTTCCTGTTAAAGAGGATAAACCAACATGAAGACCAGAGAGCTGTCTGTGGGAGAAAAGCAAGCCATTGTCAAGCTGAGAATAGAAGGAAAGTCGATCAGAGTCATTGGACAAACATTGGGCATAGCAAGCACAACAATTTGGAATGTCCTGAAAAAGAAAGAAACTACTGGTGTACTGAGTAACAGATGTCGAACAGGTCGGCCAAGGAAAACAACAGTAGTTGATGACAGAAGTATCGTGAGAGCTGTGAAGAAAACCCCCAAAACATCGGTAAGTGACATCACCAACGACCTCCACAGTGCAGGGGTGAAGGTATCACAATCCACTGTTCGAAGAAGACTCAGAGAGCAGAAATATAGAGGCCACACCACAAGATGCAAACCACTCATCAGCAGTAAGAATCGGAAGGCCAGATTGGAATTTGCAAAGAAGTACAGAGATGAGCCGCAAAAGTTCTGGAACACAATCTTATGGACTGATGAGACCAAGATTAATCTCTACCAAAGTGATGGAAAGGCCAAAGTGTGGAGAAAGAAAGGAACTGCTTATGATCCGAAGCATACAAGCTCATCTGTGAAGCATGGTGGAGGTAATGTCATGGCTTGGGCGTGCATGGCTGCTTCTGGAACAGGCTCATTGATATTTATTAATGATGTAACTGATGATGGTAGCAGCAGAATGAATTCAGTCAATTTACGGAGAAATGCATTGAAACTAATCGGGAGGAAGTTTATCATGCAGCAGGACAATGACCCAAAGCACACTGCCAACAATACAAAGGACTTCATCAGGGGGAAAAAGTGGAAGGTTTTAGACTGGCCAAGTCAATCACCTGACCTTAACCCAATAGAGCATGCATTTCACCGCCTTAAGAGGAGACTGAAGGGAGAAACACCCCGAAACAAACAAGAACTAAAAGAAGCTGCGGTAAAAGCCTGGAATAGCATCACAAATGAAGCATGCAACAGTTTGGTGATGTCGATGAGTCGCAGGCTTGGGGCAGTTATTGCAAGCAAGGGTTATGCCACCAAATATTAAATGTTATTTACTTTAAGATTATTTGTTCCAATACTTTTGCTCACTTGAAAAATGGGTGGGTTCAAACAAAGGGTGGTATGTCGTGAGTTGTTTAACACATCTAGATGTAAATACCAGGAAATAAATGCTGAAATTCTGAACTTTTGTCTCATACTCATCTTTTGATCTTAAACCCAAATGTCTTCAGTGAACAACAAAAACAAAGGAATTTGCCTTACCGTTCCAATACTTTTGGAGGGGACTGTATATATTCACAAAATGCCATTCCATACCAATCAGGTTTAAGGCTTTCTGAAATGAGTCTCATTAGCGTTAAGTCAAAGATGTGAGGCTAAACATCTGAACAACTCTTACCCTGCTCCCTGTTTTACAGTTCACAGTTCTTGAGGCAAAGACTGGTTTCCTTGACAAATGTGTGTCGGCTTAGTAGCTATTCACATCTGAGTTCAACGGGTCCAGGGAAGAACAAACTGATTCAAGGCAGGCCTTAAACCATATCTGAACTCAATCACAAGAACAATACTGATGAACTTGTAACATCCGTTGAAAACTTGTGCTGACATACACATACCTGAATTAAAGAGCAACCTTTATCAGTTATAAGTTAGCAACTCAAGACTTACCTAAACAACTATGTATAGCAGGGTAACATTCTCTGATCTGAAAGACCCCATAAGATAACAGGTGAAACACTATATGTTATTGAAAGCAGATTTTGAGACATTGGCAGACATTGGCAGAATCGTAACCAGTGCTGCCAAGCAAAATACTAGAAGTAACAAGAACCATGTGTTTTAAAATTAGCCATTCAAGTGTGACAGAATACCTCGCAGCCTCAGCAATGATACAGTACATAAACCATCCAGAGCCCAAGCAAAACCACCTGTGCCAAGGTTGGGTTGAGGTAGGACGTAAAACATGAAGGTTTTACAGAGAAGCGACTTTACAAAACAACAAATAAAACAAACAAACAATGAAATAAACACATAACAACGAACCACACCAGTATCAAAATGTCCACCTAAAAAGGCTCCCCAATAATAGGTAACATAGGGCAGCTGCCACGAATTAGGGACAACACAAATAGAGATGACTAGAGACCTCCATATTGTCTCTGGTGACAGTCCCCCCTGAATCTGCAAACTCCTGTCCTCAAGACCCAGGAGCACCCAAAGGGCAGAGGGCAGATGGCACTGTACCTGATGTTTGGCACTACCACATTCAGTACATATCTCCATTCTTACTGATGAGATGTTTCAGTTAATATCTCCATTCTTACTGATGAGATGTTTCAGTCCATATCTCCATTCTTACTGATGAGATGTTTCAGTACATATCTCCATTCTTACTGATGAGATGTTTCAGTACATATCTCCATTCTTACTGATGAGATGTTTCAGTAAATTCAGTACATATACAATCAATGTGGTGTCTCAGGTCAGCTATTAGTTATGGTATATTTGCCATGTATTTGCCATGTATTTTTCATGTATTTTCCATGTATTTTTCATGTATTTGCCATGTATTTGCCATGTATTTGCCATGTATTTTTCATGTATTTTTCATGTATTTGCCATGTATTTGCCATGTATTTGCCATGTATTTGTCATGTATTTGCCATGTATTTTCCATGTATTTTTCATGTATTTGCCATGTATTTGCCATGTATTTTTCATGTATTTGTCATGTATTTTTCATGTATTTTTCATGTATTTTTCATGTATTTTTCATGTATTTGCCATGTATTTGCCATGTATTTTTCATGTATTTGCCATGTATTTGCCATGTATTTGTCATGTATTTTTCATGTATTTGGCATGTATTTTTCATGTATTTGCCATGTATTGTTCATGTATTTTTCATGTATTTTTCATGTATTTTTCTTGTATTTGCCATGTATTTGCCATGTATTTGCCATGTATTTTTCATGTATTTGCCATGTATTTGCCATGTATTTTCCATGTATTTTTCATGTATTTGCCATGTATTTGCCATGTATTTTCCATGTATTTTTCATGTATTTGCCATGTATTTTCCATGTATTTTTCATGTATTTGCCATGTATTTGCCATGTATTTTTCATGTATTTTTCATGTATTTGCCATGTATTTTTCATGTATTTTTCATGTATTTGCCATGTATTTGCCATGTTTTTTTCATGTTTTTTTCATGTATTTGCCATGTGTTTGCCATGTATTTTTCATGTATTTGCCATGTATTTTTCATGTATTTGCCATGTTTTTTTCATGTATTTGCCATGTATTTTTCATGTATTTGCCATGTATTTTTCATGTATTTGCCATATATTTTTCTTGTATTTGCCATGTATTTTTCATGTATTTGCCATGTATTTTTCATGTATTTTTCATGTATTTTTCATGTATTTGCCATGTATTTTTCATGTATTTGCCATGTATTTGCCATGTATTTGTCATGTATTTTTCATGTATTTGGCATGTATTTTTCATGTATTTGCCATGTATTGTTCATGTATTTTTCATGTATTTTTCTTGTATTTGCCATGTATTTGCCATGTATTTGCCATGTATTTTTCATGTATTTGCCATGTATTTGCCATGTATTTTCCATGTATTTTTCATGTATTTGCTATGTATTTGCCATGTATTTTCCATGTATTTTTCATGTATTTGCCATGTATTTTCCATGTATTTTTCATGTATTTGCCATGTATTTGCCATGTATTTTTCATGTATTTTTCATGTATTTGCCATGTATTTTTCATGTATTTTTCATGTATTTGCCATGTATTTGCCATGTTTTTTTCATGTTTTTTTCATGTATTTGCCATGTGTTTGCCATGTATTTTTCATGTATTTGCCATGTATTTTTCATGTATTTGCCATGTTTTTTTCATGTATTTGCCATGTATTTTTCATGTATTTGCCATTTATTTTTCATGTATTTGCCATGTATTTTTCATGTATTTGCCATATATTTTTCATGTTTTTTTCATGTATTTGCCATGCATTTTTCATGTATTTGCCATGTATTTTTCATGTATTTTTCATGTATTTGCCATGTATTTGCCATGTATTTTTCATGTATTTTTCATGTATTTGCCATGTATTTTTCACGTATTTGCCATGTATTTGCCATGTATTTTTCATGTATTTGTCATGTATTTTTCATGTATTTGCCATGTATTTTTCATCTATTTGTCATGTATTTTTCATGTATTTGCCGTGTATTTGCCATGTATTTTCCATGTATTTTTCATGTATTTGCCATGTATTTTTCATGTATTTTTCATGTATTTGCCATGTATTTTCCATGTATTTTTCATGTATTTTTCATGTATTTTTCATGTATTTTTCATGTATTTGCCATGTATTTGCCATGTATTTGCCATGTATTTTTCATGTATTTGCCATGTATTTGCCATGTATTTTTCATGTATTTGGCATGTATTTTTCATGTATTTGCCATGTATTGTTCATGTATTTTTCATGTATTTTTCATGTATTTTTCTTGTATTTGCCATGTATTTGCCATGTATTTGCCATGTATTTTTCATGTATTTGCCATGTATTTGCCATGTATTTGCCATGTATTTGCCATGTATTTGCCATGTATTTTTCATGTATTTGCCATGTATTTGCCATGTATTTTCCATGTATTTGCCATGTATTTGCCATACACCACATCAACTTGTACCTTGTTCCCTAAATTAAACACAGTCTTGATCCACTTTAACAATGACACTCAAATTGCTACACCAAAGAACATACAGAAGAGGAAACTTCTGAGGTTTTGATTGCTTTATTAATCAATTTGATACACAGCCAATTGATTTCACACTATATTAAAAGACAAATAATAGTCTATTTTCTTTATGAACAATGTTCAGGCATAAGTCCTCTAGGCACAATCCTCTGTGCATCGACAGGCCACATGGGCGATTGTCTTCTCCCTGATATCCACACTCTTCTCATAGATGCCACGCAGAACATCAGATCCCTTCAGGTTGGAATCTGAAATGAGAAAGGGTTTAACTTCTCTTATTCCCAATTTTACTGTGATTGGCAGACATGTAAAGGATGTCATTCACGCATTACAACATCATCCCTCTCTGTGTTTTTGCCGGACCATGTAAGTGGGGTTGGTCGAGAAGAGGACTGACTAACTACTTTTAAACAGTCATTATGATATTCTGACTAAGTAGACAACTTTATAACAACCAAACCATCAATGACATTGCAATGCCATATTGACAATGTCATTGTTCCAACAAAATAAGAGCCGGTTCCAGAAATAAACCGGCAGTCTAATCGACTTAGTTAAATGTTCCCAGAGGTTCCGGTGTAATGGTGTTAAATGCAGAGCTAAAATCCGCAAAAAGGTCCCATAGGTTCCTGAATTACCAAGTCTTGATTCACAGGAAAAAGATTGAATCCTTAATCCATAAGTGGCCCCATCCCTGGCTCACTATAGTCTAACCAACCTGCGGGCTGGCTGAACTTGACTGGCCTAGTGTCTAGTCATTGTAATGCTTTTGTTTTCTGTTGTGGACTCACCATTGGGCAGGCAGTGGTAGCCGATGGTAACGGGGGCGGTCCTCAATGGAACACATCCAGGAAGACAGCGCAGAACTGGCTCAACAGAGTAGCATTTGGACTTATGGCCTTCCAAAGTCACTTCTCTCTCCAGCTTCACAGACTCAAGCTTCATGCGACATTCTGAGATAGAGGTTCAGTAATAATATGTTAAACAGTCTGGAATATGAAGGACCAGCACTTTAGGAAAACGTAGAATACATTTTTTTTTTCAAATGTTTACATTCTTCAATGAACTTTGGATTATGTGCATTGCTTTAAAAAAATACTGTATGAAAGAATCAGGAACCAGAGTGTCAGAAAAACAGACTCCAGCTTCTTGTGATATTTTGGGTAAATACGATAACAATATGTGAAAGGTGATAAGCTGGACACGTGTCTAACTGATCGTACAACAGCTCAGATCGTAACACTTTACAGGGACTCATCTTTAACACCCACTTTACACTCTAATGGATAGGACTTACCAGACTTATCCCGGCAGCTCACAGAGGCAAGCACCCAGGAATGGGCAAAGCTGACTGGGCTCTTGGTCTGACGGCCACTGGGCATACTGTACTCCTGTCTGATCTCCCCATCAGCCTTTCCACACACCCCACCGATCTTTCCCTTCATCCAGTCAACAACTTGAACCTGAGTGCCAAAAACATAAAATGTCTTGAAGTCACCCAAGCTGTGTTTCTTAGGGCGTTTAACAAGTTGACAAGTTATATGGAATTTATCCATTATTGAAAATTTAAAATAAAAATCCCATCACCATCCATGAGTTCTTATCAAAGAAGACTTCTTGGAGACCGTGGCTTGGTGCCTTCAGAGACAGACCTTCACGTGCCTCTATGATCTGGATTGAACCTTTAAGTAGGAATAAAAATGTTTAATATAAAGTCATTCACACTATAGCTTATGGAGGAAGGCATTCTACATGTATTTATGTCTGCAGTCCATTAGATGATTCTAGTTATTGTGATGATAGTAAATAATAGGAACAGAAGGAGAAACCTGAGGGGTCCTGATAGGGCAGGTTTTTGATGGGAATTTCCATTCCATTGACCTTCAACATCACAGAGTCGTCCTCAAGGTACATGTCAACATCACTGGAAAAGTCAAAGATAACATGTCAACATCACTGGTAAAGTCAGGTGTGAACCAGTATGTTATTGGGAGAGCTTAGAAATACATATGACAAAAGTTTTTTTCTACACTAACACTCACAGGTCTGAGACTTTCACGTTGATGTGGTTTTGTTCAGTAGAGTGATCTTTCTTCAGAAGAACTATGAATTTGAGCTCTGGGGTGGAATCCTGAGCCAAAACTTGGTAGCAAGAAAGTGGCATCTCGTTCTTGAATGTCCTGTTGTTGAAGGTTGACAATGTGTCTCTGACCATGCTACATTCAGCTGGAAAACAATCAACACACATGAATATCTTCCTTGTCTCTTAGAATGGGGATACTTTCCATTTAGTGTAAACTGTCATTTTTTATTGTTTCTTCTGACCTGAGATGGCTTCAGTAAAAACTGAGTGAATTTTGTTGACCATGTCCTCATTAAAAGGATAAAGACCAGTCACAGACTCAATAGGTAGAGGATAGGGGAGGTTTAAACCCAGTTTAGACAGAGTCATCTGTGAAGTAGATGAACAGATAATCATTAGAAACATGTGAACTGGATGATGAATCTGGAATAAATCAAATCCAAACAGGCTTTTTGGAACCAGTGCCGCACCTTAGGTGTCTTCAGAATGACGTCCAGGGTCTTTTCGGATGTTACAACCACAGTAAATTGAATCTGTTTCTGACTATTTCTTATTTTTCTAACTGGAACCAAACGAGTCAGGTAAGATGAGATGTACTCTGGGATGTACTCTGGGATGTACTCAGACATGCTAAAAGAGAACGTCAAACGTAAAACAATGATATTTAATTGAAACGTCCTTTCTGTAACACTATTTAACTAAAATATATAGCGAAAGTTCATCTGGACATGGGTAAATATACAGAAACCGTACATCTTGACATATCGCCTAACAGTCCTGGGAACTTTAGGAAGTCTCTCCCAAGACACCCTCAGACGAGCTGCAGGGCTTTCACCAACAAGACCAGTCTCTGCAGTGAGGAAGGTCTTATATTCCTTGCACTCTGCTCCCCAAGCAATCTTGGCCTAATTAAGAAAACAAAGAGTGTAATAATCTGTGTTAATATATTAGAGGGTATTGTTACAACAGTGAACCAGCAACAGTAAGAAGACTTATATGGTAGCATCATGTATTTGATAGTTGATCTCACATTGACTTTGTGTTTGCTCAGCAGAACACCATCAGCACACAACTGCCAGTTGTCATCTTCAGCAATGGCAGCCAGAATGACCTGAAGTCTGGAAGTATGTTTGTCCAAGTAAGCAGCCACTTGGTATCCAGCCTGCTTCTGGTCTTTTCTCACTGCACGGATCAGAATGACCACCTCAGGTGCAAGAGTCTGGCCAAGGAATCTGGTCTGTAAAGAGAAATATTTATTTTACTCTCTGCACACACAAGGAAGAATATGGTCCTATTGACTTAGTTATGGTGGTGAAATCTAACCTGATTGTAGATCTCCTGGAAACTAGAGGCACTGCTCCTGCTTTTGGAGACGCTGGCTTTGGAGATGCCTTGAGAGACCTGGAAACACAGAATAATGCATATCATTTAGGAACATATGTAAATACATATTTGTATAGATTATGTAATGGTTTAAAAGTATAAATTATCTACCTTGTGATTCCCTGTGAAGTTGCGGTTGTAAACCTGTGACTATTTGGGGGAAAAGGATATTTACATTTCAAATATTTCCTAGACATTTTTCAAATCTATGTTTGCAAAATGTATTTTATTCCACATTACCCTGACCATAGAGCGACGAGAGCTAGAGGAGCTGGAGGAACTGGAATTGGAGCTGGAAGATCTGCTGCTCTGTAATTTGCTGGAGCTAGAGCTTCTGGAGCTAGAGCTACTGGAACTAGAGCTACTGGAGCTAGAGCTGCTGGAGCTTCTGGAACTAGAGCTGCTGGAACTGGAGGAAGATCTGGTACGGTTTCTTAGACTTGGTATCAGTATTTTCTTGAGCTTCAACAGGATTTGTTTTCCCTCTGGAGTTTCCTCCTCCTCGGTAATGGAGATGACTTTAATGATCTTATCTGCAGCTTTGGGTCCAACTTGGACTTCAATCTCCAGTTTCTCAATTTCGGCTCCAGATGAGGCTAAATTGGAAAGCAGTTTAAAATGATGACAAAATACATTTACTACACTAAAGTAACACATTACATATGTACACATATAAAGCCGGCTTACCTGGTTTCAGAGCAATAAAGACTGAATGATTTCCAATGATGTTGTAGAGAACAGTGTTTCTGAGGAAGGCAGCATTCTCTGATGCAACCTCTATGCACGCACTCAGACCAAGTCTCTCAGCACATAAGGTCTTCTCAAGCTGAAGTTTGGACTTGTAGTTGTATGACAATTTAGAATCTGTGATCTCAGAAGATCTTTCCTGAAAAATATATTTAGCATACAAAATGATCAGATGTTATTGTCAGTAACTTGTGATACGCAATTATTGTGGAAATGCAATTTTAAGGAAAACTGTCAGACAAACTCACCAAATGTTCAGCATTAGAGTCTGCAGAGTCACTCACAGAAGATGTCTCACGGGAAATCTGTACACTTGCTGCTTTGTCAGGAATCATGGGAGTTATTCTCTCAGCTTGGAGATCCTCAACATTTCTTGCAACTGCAAAGGTCTCAACTCTGTTGAAGATACATAGATGTCAAGTCTACTGTGGGGCAGTGTTTTTTAATGATTTGACATCTATAATAACTTAATTGCTGACCAAGAAAACAATTGCACCTACTCTGCGTGAACAAGGTGCTCTGGAGCAGAAACAGGCAAAGCCTCAATCTTGAAGTGTCCATTTGCAATGTCAAGTCTTGCTGCGAATATGGCCGGGACAATTGTGTGGACCTTAGCTCTTGCTATCACTGCAGCCTGGAGGAATTTGGTGTTTACTCCCATTACAGCAAATGTATGCATGACAATGCTACAGGCAAAAGAGAAAGTTGTTAGATTCGGCAAGAATTTATGTATTAATTATATAATCATTAAATTGCCCTACAGTAAAACGTACCTTGGTTTAACCTCAGCATGCAGCTGAATGTCTGTTTTCAAGAGCTGGGCAACATTGAAGGTTTCAGGTAGAGCCGGTTTCAAAGTTGCACGAACTAAAGACATAAAGAATAAAACACATTGATATGACAGACTGGAGATGGGAGGTGAAAAAGATCTACTACAGACTAATTATTTACAATGATGTCATGGTTACCATTGACAAAAGCGCTAGCAACAGCAGCAGTGTAGAAACTGAGCTCCATGGGCAAACCAACAGCGGTGGGGAAGATGCGACGCACTTCAGTGGCCAGCAGGGGCTTAGAATACTGGAGAGTAGCTCCAGACAGAAGTGCCTTCAATGCATTCTTTCCCATAGCATGGGCTGCAGGACTGGTGGCAAGCTGTGGGGAAAAAAATGTTGGTTAACTGCTTCTCTCCTGCTGGAAGGACCAGGTCAGAATAATCTTTTTTATTAGTTGTCTTTGATATAAGTCCCAGCATATTTACCTGAATAGCCTGATCGACAAGGGCCTTGTCAATGTTTGCAAAGGCAATTTCCTGGCCAAAGAACTTAACATACATAGAGGCAAGAGGCTTGCTTGAAGCTTGGGACTTCCAGTTGATCAGCTGTATTTGTTCAGAAAATGTGATTGATTAAAAATGTTTATAAAAGATGAGCTAATATTTCGAGGGTATAATATTTTGAGTGTTCTGCGGTATAGTTTAATTCTCCACTTACAGCCTGAATGACGCGCTTCATTTTGGTGATCCTGTTAACATTTCCAGAATCTGTTGGGTTTTTCAAAAGAGCCTCCTGGATTCCCTCAGTTCTCACTCCAACCTTAATAAAAAAGTACATTCCAAATTCGTCCAAATAAGTGTTGAAATTATTCGAACATTACTCATATTTTCAATGAACTTTCAAAAACCACCCTTACCTCAAGAACATCAGCAGCTGCTCCAGCAAAGTATGAGCGAGCTTTGGCCACGAAAGATTTGGGCAAAATGGTGGCGGCATCATTGATGTACCAAGCAGTTGCAGCAGCTCCAACCCTCAGGGGACCTTTAAGATGGGACTCACTTAATCACACTGCCAATGACTTTGTTCATATTTGCTGGATGATACTATGAGTCAGTCTGTCCGGACAAAACGGTATAAGAGGATTTCCTTACTGTAATAGGCATCCAGGTGCATGGCTTTACTGTAGCGGTAGCCCAGACGTTCAAATTTGTTGCTGAGGATCTTGACTGCAACATTGCAGGCAGCAGCACTAAATAAAGGAAAAGTACGTCAGTAAACCTGATGAAATACAAATTTGAAGAGTGAATAGTTTAGATTAAAGAGTGCTCTTACACTGGAGCATAGTCTGGGGCAGTGCTTCTGGTCAGGGACTTCATGTGAGAGTAGGTGAAGCTAGCCACCTGCAGATTCTCCTCTGTTCTCAGAATGTTAGCAAGAGTGGTCACCAGACCCATGGGAGGCTTTGTCTCAAACAGCACAACACAGGCAAGCATACGGAGCTCTGGATGAAGGTTCTTGTCCATGAACAACTGCACAGCGAGGTCCTGGACCTAATTGACACCAATAATTCAGAGGTTTGAAGGAATCTCAACCAGGAGAGCAAAGATGTAGTCATCTGCTATCTAAGGGAGTGACTGTACTCACCATCTTGGGATCCCTCTTTGCAATGTTCCTAAGTGCCAATATAGCATCTTCCTGGACCTTCAGGGGGAGTTTATCAGCTGCAGTTCCAACAACAGGTAGGAGCTTTGTGATTGGCTTAATGCTAGCAGGATGGCCAGCATTACCCAGAACCTTAAGAGCCCTGGAGAGTTCCTCAAAGTTGTCTTTAGCAGCAGCCTCAACAGCAAGGTCATGGATGGGCTGTGAAGAGATGTAGACATGTGAATAACTTCAATCAGTCCTGTAGGACAAAGGTCATGAGATGAATGTAGGAATATACATCCAGTTTACCTTCACAAGTTCAGCAGGGCAGTTGGGAAACGCAACACAGTATTTGTTAACCTGTGTACCATAACCAAGCATGACGATCTCACGCAGAACTGGAAGTTTCTGAATCTTGTCGTGGAAAACCAGGCTCTGTTGTGAAAGAAAGGGTTGTTTTCATACTGTATATTTCTGTAATTACAATAGATATAATAAAGTATCTTTATATTCGCTCAGAAACCAATTCTATTCCACCTCTTCTAATATGCTGGAAGGTAGTTTTGGGCCCAAATGTTAACTAGTTCTGTAGACATCTATTCATTATGCAAAGGTTATCCATACATCTGATCCTATACAAAAATTCAGAACCTATCTAAAGTTGTACCTACTTCAAAAATCTTAACAGTTTCACGATCAGCAGACACCATATGAACAGCAGCAACCAGAGCCTGAGCTGTTTCAGGAACAGTGATGTCACCAGCCAAAAACCTCTCCTTGATGAATCTCACAGCAACTGGACTTCCAATGGAAGGAACTGCATCCAGGATCCACATTCTGAAAAATACAATGTTGGATTACAGCACAATTTCTCTGCAGGATTTGTTACTTTGCAGTTGTCCAAGAAAAATAAATAAAACTCTACCTGTAGGCTGGTTTGGCCTTAAACTGAGTCCAAATGGCCTCAATGTTCTCAAAGCTTGCCCTGCGCAAGATGTGAATTAACTGCAGAAATTTCAGTGGAGCATCTTCATGGACCTCTGCCGCGTTGGATGTGATCAGATGATTCAGGACCTCTACAGCCTAAAAAATGAAATTAAGTACTTGTATTAAACCTTGAAACTGAATGTAATTGACACAGTTACCAAGTCCTTTAAACAAATATTTTCAGGCTCTTTTACAGTATTATTCTGTATATGAATTCATATGTACCTGTGCTTGTGGGTTGGTGATCTTTAGAAGCTCAAGTGGTGACTGGAGAATCTCAGTAGAAAGTTCATACTGAATGCTTCCACGCTGAAGATATTGAGCCTTGATGGGGGCAGTTGGTGACTGCTTGATCTCAATAAAGGTCAAGGTTTGTCTGAAATGTTCATAATGGAAATGTGTTAAAAATATCAGCTAATGAAGCAAAAATGCAGCATTTTGTTTCTCAAATGATCCTACTTTGCTTCCATCTGGGCAGCTTCAGTCATCTCATTGAATGGTGCAAACTGATGGAGCTCAGCAACAGTGGCTTCCATGATCAAAGCACCAGAGGGAGTTGGCTTCATGATGTAGTTGTAGGAAGCAGCTCCTCTCAGGGCCCTACCTCTCTGTGAGGACAAAACACACAGCGCTACTTGTCATCTCTTAACTGGTTCAGATGCCATCATCTGCAGGACTTTTCCAGAAACCTTTCATATGTGTAGTTTCTGCATGGTTATTTCTTCTGTGTGAAACTGGTTCCAATGGTGATTCAGGGTTGTGGTGTTCAGGATGTTCATACCTGTTGACACTCAACACACTTCTCAGTGTAAGCCAGACCAAAGTCTTTCATGATCCTCTCCTGGCAGTTATTGAGATCCTTGGTCTTGGTCAAATGGATGCGCTCTACCCTGGTATCTTCACTGATCACATAGTGGGTCTTACATACTCCCTGAGCTCCAGCCTAACAGCAAGAGGTGAAGAACTCACAAGTTACTCATTGAACTATGTATCATAAAGGACAGAATTAGTGAAGATCTCCCACATTACTCATTAAAACACGTAGATGTGTTTGTTTACCTCCTGAAGCTCATAGACGTTCTGTGTCTTCTTGATGTTGAGCTGAAGAATGTTCAGGATACCTCTATGGATGTTCAGCACTGTTTCTGAGACCTCAGCTGGAGCAGATAACTTACCCACAACACCGTTGGTGTACTCAAACTTGATGGGAGTCCTGAGCTGTTCAGCCAGGGCTGAAGTGAGCTTTGGAGCTGGCACAAAAGAAGCTTTGGGCCAGAATCCGCTGTACTCTAAGATCTCAGGATCCTCAAGCTACAGGGAAATACCAAGATACGTATTAGTCAATGTAATGGAACTCCCATTAGGATGTTGTGCTGTATCTGTGTCCAGTTAAAGTGAAACAAATACCTTAAGCAAGTAGGTCTTGTCTGCAACTGCACTGATGAGGACTTTGCTGATGATTTTCACTCCAGCTCTAGCAAGACCTTCTTCAGGCAGACCTCCCAGGATAAGTGCCTCATACTTGTACACATGGGTCTTACCGGCAGCAAATTCAGGGGCTGCAGTAAATAATAAACATATTACATTATATTCTGTGGTTGGAACAGGTATTTAGTAATATGTTCATTTATATAAATGCAGCATAGAGATGAGGAAGTAAAGACATAAAAATAATATGTTCTCACCAAGGTTAACATGTTGACTCGCTACAAGATAAAAGAAAATAATGTTCTACAGTAAAACTGACAGCATAAAGTTAAACATAGACACACAACTGTATTGTATTTGAATAACAACACAATATTTGTATTTAATAAAGTTACTTGTAATATCCTCACAGAACATATAAACTGTACAGTACTTACCCACGAGGGCTAGAGTCAGTGCAAGTATTACCACCCTCATGATCAGTGAGATACAATGAACAGTAGTCCCAGACAGCCTTTTATAGCAAATTACTGCTGACAAACACTTGTCACAAAATAGATAATTAACCAATGTTAAATAAGTGGAGATCTGTATGTGCTTGTAATGAAACCTGTTGAGTTTGTTATCACTACTTGTGAGGTGGTCATGTCCACTCTGAGGTTAGGTTAACCTGCCCCTATTACATGTAGAACTTCACTGATCAATGTCCATCTAAGTCAGATTGTTAGAGAAAATGCTTGGGTTGCTTTATGAAACACTTTACATATGTTTAACACTAAAATTCAAAAGATATTTCAATCTCTATGAATATATTAAGATGACGATTCTGTCCCACATTGTAAAGTCAAACATTGTAGACTTTTGCAACACATATAGCTAGTTTTGATACTTTTTTAGAATGAATATAATCTCAATTAGTATTATTGTCCAGTTCTCAGAGGTTTTGTATAGTTATAAGAGTTTTTATTTTTGTTTATTGTGTATTTGTCATGTTCTCAGAGGTTTTGTCTAGTTCATAGTATATTGGTTTGAAGGTAAGCGGTTCTCTGTTGACCTGTATCATTATACAATATTATATAATTTACTATATTTAATATTATTATAATATCCAAACAGGAGCTGGTAACTTTTAGATATAAATAAATGTTCTGAGAACAAACCCAAGACAAACTTCTATCATATGATATATCTTGTTTACACAAAAAGTTTTCACAGTAAGTTGGTTTTTAGAGACATTTGGATATTTACTATTGATCCAGCGGTATTCCGCAGTAGGCCAGTTAGCTATGTAAATTTTTTATCGACACTTCCTTATGTTGTTGCAGTTGGACAATGAGGAACGCAATTACATAAATATACATGGATCCCACAATGATATCTTGTCAATAGGTTAGTTCTGTTGTGGCCATTGTCATTTTGTTTGTGGCTGGGGCATCCTGCATTGATGTTGACCCTTCCTAATGGCAAATCCAATACACCACTACCGTAGGACTAGAACCTACACCCAACTGGGCATCCAGCCCAACAGGGACACTGTGCCCTTGCTTCACCATCCTCCTCTCCCACCTTTGGACATTTGTGTAAATCAAATATTATTTTGTCATATTTTGGGGTATTTTGATCAAAAGGGCAGAAATGAGAAACAGAAATCATGTACTCAGCTCAGATTGGAGAAAAACAGTTTTCTGAGCGCAAAACAATTGTCTACATGATTTTTGTTTTTTTAAGTGGTGAATCTATAAAATGACACTTCAGCTTCATATATTGTGGTCATTGTAGATATAACACATCTATTTAACGCACTCTTTGTAATGCTTACAAAACCATGACCTTTCTGCAGCTCAACAAATCCCCTAATGCATAGTAATGGCCTACAGACATTGTCACGGCGATGTCCATATTATGTTTGACAATTCTGATAATATTTTTACACTACCATGACAGCAGTTCTTTTATCTTCTCCTGCATCTGTCTGCCTGCAAATTCACTGCTTCATTCGCTCATTGCCTCAGCAACCTAAAAAATATAAACCTTATAATTTGATTTTTCTCCTCCAAGCTGCTTAGTAATTACTGCTGTATTCTGGGAAGTGTCACCAAAAAACATGTATGCTTTTAATTCCCTAGCTCCTGTACTAAAGCTTTGTCTGTGTGCTTTGGGTCCATTCCAGTTTCAGGTTTTTTGCAGAGTTCTTCAAGTTTTTTTATGAATGGTTTTGGCTGTACATTTTTTCATTTATAACAGTTAAACTCAGTGTATTTCCACCTTATGTTGGGGGCTCATCCGGGATTATGGAATGGAATGGAATGACACTTTATTAATCCCCGAGGGGAAATTTTTCTGTTACAGCAGCAGAAACAATTTAACAATTTAAGTGAAACGGCGGTACAATTAATAGATAGCAAATTGAAAAATAGAGTAGAATGTGATGTACTGTATAAGGTTAGGGGTCTATGAGCAGTCCAGAGTGTGGATGGGGGGGTTGGGGGGTGGGACTCTTCCAGTGGTGGTGATGGAGGGAGAGAGGGGGGTGTTCTTCCGGTTGGTGTTGATGGCGGGAGAGAGAGAGAGAGAGGGGGGGGGACTCTTCGGGGTGTTGGTGATTGAGGGAGGGGGGGGGGGGCTCACAGCCGACCAGTGCTGAGGTCATCCCCACAGGAAGTGTTATGGAGTCTGATGGCTGTAGGTACAAAGGAACGCCTGAAGCGCTCCGTCCTGCACCTGGGGAGGATGAGGCGTCGGCTGAAGTTGCTCCCCTGTAGCCACAGCTCGTCGTGGAGAGGATGAGAGGGGTTTTCTAGGATGGAGTTGATCTTCCTCCTCATATTCCTCTCCGCAACTGCCTCCAGACAGTCCATATCGGCTCCAATAACAGAGCTGGCTTTTTTAACCAGTTTGTTAAGCCTGTTGGAATCCCTGGAGTTAATGCCGCCTCCCCAGCACCCTGCAGCGAAGAACAGTGCGCTGGCTACCACCGATTGATAAAACATCTGCAGTAGCTTGCTGCACACGTTGAAGGACCTGAGCCTCCTCAGGAAGAACAGTCTGCGCTGTCCTTTTTTGTAGAGGGCCTCTGTGTTGTCTGCCCAGCCCAGCTTGTCGTTGATGTGCACACCCAGATACTTGTACACCTCCACCACCTCCACCTCATTGCCCTGGATAGTGATAGGTGTCGGTGGTTTCTTGTTGCGTCGGAAATCAACCACCAGCTCCTTGGTCTTGCTGGTATTTAGTAGGAGGTGATTAGCTTCCGACCACCGCCCAAAGCTCTGCACCAGTCCACTGTACTCCTCATAGTTGTCCTCTGTGATGCAGCCAACGATAGAGGAGTCATCAGCGAACTTTTGAAGGTGACACGTTCCAGAGTTGTACCTAAAGTCTGAGGTGTACAGCGTGAACAGGAAAGGTGACAGTACTGTCCCCTGTGGTGACCCGGTGTTACTAATGGCCACATCCGACAGGCTACTCTGCAGACGGACGAACTGTGGCCTGTCCGTCAGGTAGTCAGTGATCCAGGCCACAATGTCCAGGTCCACCTGCATCACTGAGAGCTTCCTGGCCAACAGAAGAGGTCGAATGGTGTTTAAAGCACTTGAGAAGTCAAAGAACATGATCCTCACCATGCTTCCTGCCCCCTCCAAGTGGTGGTACGCCCTGTGCAGCATAAAGATGATGGCATCCTCCACACCAAGGCGTGGCTGGTAGGCAAACTGCAGTGGATCTATGTGCTCCCGTACTAGTGGCCTAAGGTGCTGTAGCATCAGCCTCTCGAACACCTTCATGCAGTGTGATGTCAACGCCACCGGCCTGAAGTCATTGAGAGTGCTGGGGCCACTGTTCTTAGGGACAGGAACGATGCAGGAGGTTTTCCAGATGGCTGGGACCCTCCCCGTCTCGACAGAGAGATTGAAGATGTGCTGGAGAACCCCTGCCAGCTGGCCGGCGCATCCCTTGAGCACCCTGGGGCTAACACCATCAGGACCCGGTGCTTTACCTGGTCGGAGCCTTAGCAGCTCCCTCTTCACCTGTGTTGTTTTAATAAACAGGCTTGTTCTTGTGGAGGGGAGTGGCGAATCACCTGTGATGTTCTCTCTGTGTGGGTGGTGGAGAGGGGGCCCAGTAGTCGTCGTGTTGGGGGAGGATCTGGAGCTATGGAGGATTTTTGGTGATGTGGGAGCAGACCGGTTGGTGGGGTAATCTGCAGGGGGCGCAGGGTGTGAAGCAGGTGGGTGTTGGCTGCCAGGGATGTTGATGGGCGCAGGGTGTGAAGCAGGTGGGTGTGGGCTGCTAGAGGTGTTGACGGGGGGCTGAATGGGGGCTTTAGTATCAAACCTGTTGAAAAACTGGTTTAGCTCGTTGGCCCTTTCCCTGCCCCCTTCCACCTCCTGGTTCTTCTGCTTGAAGCCTGTGATGGTCTTCATTCCTCTCCACACCATATTGCTGTCCGCCTGCTGGAGTCTGTCTTCCATCCTCCCCCTGTAAGAGTCCTTGGCATCCTTAATCCTCTTTTTCAGATGCTTCTGAACACACTTCACCTCCTCCCTATCCCCAGCCAGGAATGCTCTCTTTTTCCTGTTCAGAAGGTGTTTGATGTCACTGGTGATCCATGGTTTATTGTTGGAGAAGCAGTGGATAGTCTTAGTTGGGATTGAGAGATCTGTACAGAAGTTGAGTTGATTATATCTACATTGTTAATGTTGTAAATGACTAGTCAACCTGAAAATGGATGGTTGTTATAGAATATATCAAGATCGGTTTACAGATGTCCATTAACAGCAACTGTCACTTCAAACATTACTTCTATGTTAAGATTAATTTTCCGAACTAATTTCCGAATTAATTTTCCGAACCACAGTGTCACGAATACACTCAGGACACAGAGATAAGGATCGCGGTACACAATGTTTATTTAACAGAAATCAAGAATACAATAGAATGGTCAGGCAGGCTGGGGTCGTAACGGGAGATCAGAGTCCAGAAAGGTACAGAGGGGTCAGGCAAAGGCGGAATCCGGAAGGCAGGCGAACGGTCAAGAACAGGAGTCACTGGCTGGCACAGAACAGAAGATTAGGCAGACTCAGAGTAAACGAACAAGCTATGGACTGGTACACGGGTAAACTATTGACTATCACTTGGTTCAGAAACGCTCAGTAGGTCGTAGACGATCAATACCTCGCACAGGACTCAGGGCACAGACAACTATATAACAAATACACAATCACCCACAGGTGTGCTCAGAACTGAATGAGATCGGCCCTGATTGCTCCCTCTCTCTGTTGCCTGCGGAGCTGTCAACTCTGGCATAGAGAAGGACAAACCTCCGTCCCTCACACACAGCTGTTTTAATAGCACAGCAAGCTGCGTCCCGCAACATACATGTGACCAGAAGGGAACTGGTCACACTTGTGACTAGACACAGTAGCGAAACGATGCAGCTTCGCTACATACCACACAAAAGACATGACCAAACACAATAAGCCTATATAAGATACTAATGAGGGAATGGACACCAGGTGTGTGCCACAGACAAGACATGACCAAACACAGGAAGCCTATATAAGATACTAATGAGGGAATGGGCACCAGGTGTGTGCAGCAGACAAGACAAGACCAAACACAGGAAGCCTATATATATATAAATAACTAATGAGGAGATGGGCACCAGGTGTGTGCAACAGACAAAACATGACCAAACACAGGAAGCCTATATAACATTACTAATGATGGAATGGGCACAAGGTGTGTGCAACTGACAAGACAAGGTGATGATGAGGAGGCGTTGGCCGCTAATAAGCCGCTGTCAACGAACGCCAAAGCCTGCCCTTAGATGGCGGTAGAGTTGCTTTGGAGGAAGTCGTGACACCTGTAATGTTGTTGTTATTCAGCTTGATCTTACCATGAAATTCTACAAAAATCTGGCTTTATTTCGAGGTGAAATTGTTCCAATGTGGTACAATTATTGGCATCCCTGTATTTTATACTTTATGCATACTTAACTCTTTTTTAAAAATAAATAGATGACAGTTAATTCAATATTGTATTTTTATTCAGTTTTACTGCAGCCACTGCAGTTACCCTACACTTTTATAGCACTTTTCTTATACAGAAGTCAACCAACAAAACAACTTTATATAACAGCTTAGGCTACAAAGCGTGTATAACAGGGGTGGAGGACAATAGGTCCAATGGTGACAAATTAACTCCGCCCATCCAAGTAAGACCTGAACCAATTAAGGACAGTGTGCTTGATAAGTTCCCAAGCATTAGCTAAGCAATAGCAACGGCATGTAAGAACTCCAACCGCACTCAGTTTTTTTGTGTTATAGAATTCTTAATACACGTTATTCATTTACATTGTGCGCTTTAATATTGAAAGGGAAAAACTGAAATATCTCATGTACAAATGTATGTACACTCTTTTCCAAGACACATCTCAGTTGCATCCTGTGTATTCTAATTGTAATTAAGATGTCTAGAACTTGATTAAAGTCCATCTGTGTAAAATGTAATTCAACAGAAATTATTTGAAAAGGCAAACATATGTCAATGTTCTCACAGTTCACACTGCATGTTAGAGCAAAAACCAAAACAAATAGAAATAACTCTCCATGGTCATCCAGTCAATCTGGGAAAGGTTGTAAAAAAATGCTTAAGCATTAAAAGTAACCAAGTGCAAAGCGGCCACTTCTTAGTGATGAAGGAAAGAATGGCCTTGGTCAAGAAGGTAACCTAGAACCCAATGGATAAATTCTAACAGTGCTTGTAGCCAGCAATAACGTTCCAATAGCCTTCCTTTTCAGGCCATTTTGCGTATATGTAATCAAAAACACAAACGCTCCAGATACTGAAGTAGTCGAAATAAGGCTAGCTTTATTACTTCTATAATCAGCACAACAGTATTCAGTATTGTTACATAATCGCAATAAAAATCAACCATTTGTGGAAATAATCCCAGACGAGCC
>CM055733.1:24814956-24819956 GCA_029465975.1 Dallia pectoralis
CTGCAGTAAATAATAAACATATTACATTATATTCTGTGGTTGGAACAGGTATTTAGTAATATGTTCATTTATATAAATGCAGCATAGAGATGAGGAAGTAAAGACATAAAAATAATATGTTCTCACCAAGGTTAACATGTTGACTCGCTACAAGATAAAAGAAAATAATGTTTTACAGTAAAACTGGCAGCATAAAGTTAAACATAGACACACAACTGTATTGTATTTGAATAACAACACAATATTTGTATTTAATCAAGTTACTTGTAATATCCTCACAGAACATATAAACTGTACAGTACTTACCCACGAGGGCTAGAGTCAGTGCAAGTATTACCACCCTCATGATCAGTGAGATACAATGAACAGCAGTCCCAGACAGCCTTTTATAGCAAATTACTGCTGACAAACACTTGTCACAAAATAGATAATTAACCAATGTTAAATAAGTGGAGATCTGTATGTGCTTGTAATGAAACCTGTTGAGTTTGTTATCACTAGTTGTGAGGTGGTCATGTCCACTCTGAGGTTAGGTTAACCTGCCCCTATTACATGTAGAACTTCACTGATCAATGTACTTTTAAGTCAGATACTTAGTGAACATTGTATGGGATAATATGTTTTTGTTCTTTCAACACAATCCTTTTATTAAGAGTGTATGTAGTACAGTGTCTACAGATGTAGGATCGGGATTTTATTCACCCTTTAGGCTATGAAATGGCTTTTTGACGTTTCATAATTTATTTTTAGAATTGTCTGACTTACAACAGTGATCAAACCCAATTACATACAAAGACTAATATGAGTAAACATATTTGTAAATGCTACAGAAGTCATTTTACAGTAGTTTCTGTTAATTACATTTTTATTGTTAATCAAATACCATCAATATGGATGTCTGTATAGAAAAACACATTATCTTCCTAAAATGTTTTTAATTCTTTGATCCATATTGTATTTGCACATGCTTGTGATGACTAGAAGAACTAGTTGTCCGCTATTCGTACGTTCTGTTTAACACCACACAACTCAGTAAAGTTAACACACCTTTGATGTTGTTTAATAATTTTCATTTTCACCTGTTCCTTGTTTTGTGCTGTTAGTTAGGTATTGAAGTTTCCTTTTTTCACCGGGTTTTGTGTATTTGTAAGGGTTTGTGTATGTGTCTCTGTTTTGTATGCATGTTTCTGTCCGTTTCTAGTGGTTGTTTCATGTGTATGGTTTTGTCCTGGTATTTCTCCACTACCCCTTCCATAATAAATCCTCAGTTCATTATTATCTGTGCGCCTGTGTCAGTTACCTGTCCTGTTACCTGCCTGAGCCCAAACGTGACAGTATCATTGTTAATGTCAGTGTTGCTGTGAGGGCGATAGATGGTTTCGTTTTGTTAGCTGAAAGTCTAAAATAAAAAGTACATAGATGCTAGCTCTGCGTCATTGTCCTTCTTCAACCAGCACAGTTGTTACAATGCAGTGGATATCATACTTTTGTTTTGTAATGGCTTTAATAAGATTTTCTAGCCAACACCATTCAAGTGAAACACAAATGGATCATTTCTTATCGTGGTTCCAGCACTGCCTTTAAAATTAGGGTTAACTGATTTGTAATTTGATATCAACTATAGAGGTAATTTGATATCAACTATAGAGGTAATTTGGCATCACCTGAAAATGTCTGAATAGCCTACCCCTAATCAAAATGAACTTTTTATGCAATGCTTTTTTTGACAATATTTAATCATTGCTTACAACATTTTATCAAAGTTAGGAAAAATCGTAAGACAAACGTGTAGGCTTTTGATATCCGTTGTGATCTGATTTAGTCTTTCATGATAACGCCAACGTATGGAGATTAGGGTCTGTATAGAAAGTCTAAACGTTTGTTCAGGAACTGAAATATGTTTTGGCACGTAGAAGCTCTTAAAAATGTGTTGACCTTTTTTGGATTTACAGAAATATTATTTGGTTTATATAAGTGGTGGTGACATACACATGTTTATATTAGTGGTGGTGACATACACATGTTTATACTAGTGGTGGTGACATAAACATGTTTATATAAGTGGTGGTGACATAAACATGTTTATATAAAGGGTGGTGACATAAACAGGTTTATATAAGTGGTGGTGACATACACATGTTTTATACTAGTGGTGGTGACATACACATGTTTATACTAGTGGTGGTGACATAAACATGTTTATATTAGTGGTGGTGACATACACATGTTTATACTAGTGGTGGTGACATACACATGTTTATATTAGTGGTGGTGACATACACATGTTTATACTAGTGGTGGTGACATACACATGTTTATATAAGTGGTGGTGACATACACATGTTTATACTAGTGGTGGTGACATACACATGTTTATATAAGTGGTGGTGAGATACACATGTTTATATTAGTGATGGTGACATACACATGTTTATACTAGTGGTGGTGACATACACATGTTTATATAAGTGGTGGTGAGATACACATGTTTATATTAGTGATGGTGACATAGACATGTTTATACTAGTGGTGGTGACATACACATATTTATATTAGTGGTGGTGACATACACATGTTTATATAAAGGGTGGTGACATACACATGTTTATACTAGTGGTGGTGACATACACATGTTTATATAAGTGGTGGTGACATAAACATGTTTATATAAAGGGTGGTGACATAAACAGGTTTATATAAGTGGTGGTGACATACACATGTTTATATTAGTGATGGTGACATACACATGTTTATACTAGTGGTGGTGACATACACATATTTATATTAGTGGTGGTGACATACACATGTTTATATAAAGGGTGGTGACATAAACAGGTTTATATAAGTGGTGGTGACATACACATGTTTTATACTAGTGGTGGTGACATACACATGTTTATATTAGTGATGGTGACATACACATGTTTATACTAGTGGTGGTGACATACACATATTTATATTAGTGGTGGTGACATACACATGTTTATATAAGTGGTGGTGACATACACATGTTTATACTAGTGGTGGTGACATACGCATATTTATATTAGTGGTGGTGACATACACATGTTTATATTAGTGGTGGTGACATACACATGTTTATACTAGTGGTGGTGAAATACACATATTTATATTAGTGGTGGTGACATACACATGTTTATATTAGTGGTGGTGACATACACATGTTTATATAAGTGGTGGTGACATACACATGTTTATACTAGTGGTGGTGACATACGCATGTTTATATTAGTGGTGGTGACATACACATGTTTATATTAGTGGTGGTGACATACACATGTTTATATAAGTGGTGGTGACATAAACATGTTTATATAAGTGGTGGTGACATACACATGTTTATATAAGTGGTGGTGACATACACATGTTTTATACTAGTGGTGGTGAGATACACATGTTTATATTAGTGATGGTGACATACACATGTTTATACTAGTGGTGGTGACATACGTATATTTATATTAGTGGTGGTGACATACACATGTTTATACTAGTGGTGGTGACATATACATGTTTATACTAGTGGTGGTGACAAATACATATTTATATTAGTGGTGGTGACATACACATGTTTATATTAGTGGTGGTGACATGCACATGTTTATATTAGTGGTGGTGACATACGCATATTTATATTAGTGGTGGTGACATACACATATTTATACTAGTGGTGGTGACATACACATGTTTATATTAGTGGTGGTGACATACGCATATTTATATTAGTGGTGGTGACATACACATATTTATACTAGTGGTGGTGACATACACATATTTATATTAGTGGTGGTGACATACACATGTTTATATTAGTGGTGGTGACATAAACATGTTTATATTAGTGGTGGTGACATACACATATTTATACTAGTGGTTTTAACTGGTCCAATTTACTGTTTGTCCCATTGGGTTGCTGAACTAAACAAATAGATGTCAGAAGCTCAGCTGGAAACGTTCTTGTTCGGGGAACCTAAACCTCTAGCAATATTCTGTATCATATAACAGTCTCCACTGCTATTTCTATGAGGGTTGTCGTAGGACTGGACTTTCTGTTTGTTTATATATGTGTGTGAGTGTGTGCAAGTGTGTGTGAGGTTGTGTGTATGTGTGTGTGTGTGTGCTTAAGAGGGAGGTGATGTGTGCGTGAGAGTGAGGTTTTGTGTGTGCTCGTGTATGAGTTTGTGTGTGTGTCTGTGTGTGAGAGTAAAGTTGTGTGTGTGTGTGTGTGTGTCCATATAAACAGAACACCACACTTATAAAATTTGAAACCAAATTAGAAACCAGTCTAGGACCAGTATGACACAACCAGTCTAGGACCAGTATGTCACACCTGTGTGTGCGTGTGTGTGTGCATGTGTGTGTGTGTGTGTGCGTGCGTGCGTGTGCGTGCGTGTGTGTGTGTGCGCGTGCGTGTATGTGTGCGTGTGTGTGTGCGTGTGTGTGTGTGTGCATGTGTGTGCGTGCGTGTGTGTGTGCGCGTGCGTGTATGTGTGCGTGTGTAAGTCATGGTGGAATGAAAGACAAACAGTCTGTCATCTTCATCATCCATCATCTCTCTCTTTCCACACAGTGACCCAGGCTGGAGAGACAGCGGGAGAGGAGAAAGAGACAGACGGCACACCCGGAGACAGACGGCACACCCAGAGACAGACGGCACACCCAGAGACAGTCCAACGCACTAGAAATGTGTCACCTGGTTTTAACAAATCAGAATGTCACTCACAATGCGCCTCTGTTATATGTAACTTTTATTTATCCAGGGAGACACATTTATTCAGAGGACTCGTTATGCAGGTGTGCCCTGGCTACATCAATTCCAGAATACAACAACAATTAAGGACAAATACAAACAATTAACAGACACAATAACAGAACATTAACCATCTCAGTCATTAAAACAAACTCAGCCCTCTCCTGTCACTCAGCCCCCTCCTATCACTCAGCCCCCTCCTGTCACTCAGCCCTCTCTTGTCACTCAG
>CM055733.1:24824956-24864956 GCA_029465975.1 Dallia pectoralis
GTTATGGTTCTGCTAGTAGTCTGAACTTGGCGTCCATCTCTTACTTTGCTGTGACGCACATCTGATGTTCAGACTCATCCAAGAACAAATAGCACATTCAACCTGGGTCAGAATACTAGCAGGAAAACGCGATATGATGAAATGTTTTCGCTTATCATTTTGAAAACATCTCTTTTGCACACGGCTTGAGGGCCTGTGGCCCAAATTGCAGCCTATTAGCAGTTCACTACTTTAAAACATAGACAATTGTTCTCCAAATAAGGAGTATTAACAGGATGTGTGTAATGACCACAACAGGATGTGTGTAATGACCATAATAGGATGTGTGTAATGACCACAACAGGATGTGTGTAATGACCACAACAGGATGTGTGTAATGACCACAACAGGATGTGTGTAATGACCACAACAGGATGTGTGTAATGACCATAACAGGATGTGTGTAATGACCACAACAGGATGTGTGTAATGACCATAACAGGATGTGTGTAATGACCACAACAGGATGTGTGTAATGACCACAACAGGATGTGTGTAATGACCACAACAGGATGTGTGTAATGACCATAATAGGATGTGTGTAATGACCACAACATGATGTGTGTAATGACCACAACAGGATGTGTGTAATGACCACAACAGGATGTGTGTAATGACCACAACAGGATGTGTGTAATGACCATAACAGGATGTGTGTAATGACCATAACAGGATGTGTGTAATGACCACAACAGGATGTGTGTAATGACCACAACAGGATGTGTGTAATGACCACAACAGGATGTGTGTAATGACCACAACAGGATGTGTGTAATGACCACAACAGGATGTGTGTAATGACCACAACAGGATGTGTGTAATGACCACAACAGGATGTGTGTAATGACCACAACAGGATGTGTGTAATGACCATAACAGGATGTGTGTAATGACCACAACAGGATGTGTGTAATGACCACAACAGGATGTGTGTAATGACCACAACAGGATGTGTGTAATGACCACAACAGGATGTGTGTAATGACCATAACAGGATGTGTGTAATGACCACAACAGGATGTGTGTAATGACCACAACAGGATGTGTGTAATGATCACAACAGGATGTGTGTAATGACCACAACAGGATGTGTGTAATGACCACAACAGGATGTGTGTAATGACCACAACAGGATGTGTGTAATGACCATAACAGGATGTGTGTAATGACCACAACAGGATGTGTGTAATGACCACAACAGGCTGAATCATATGACCAACCTGTGGAATCATATATTAAAACATATCTGAATACAATCTATTTGCTGATAACCAAACAGTTTACAGGTTTTATTCTGTTTCCTTATGGTTTGCGTTTTACTGGACCTCAGAACACGGATCGAGGGGCTCTGAAGCTGATGAGGATTTGGAGAAAATAGAAAATACAATGTCAACCCTGTTTTTGTAATGGCTCTGCTTCTTTTTTTACAGCAACACAACTTCTGAAAGGTTTTGGCAGAAGTGTTTTGCTGTGAGGAACAGAGCCAAGAGAAAGAACGTAAGGAGAAGTGGAGAAACTGCATTTGGACAGGACAGAGAAACTATCTGACGCAGGTTGAAAAGACATCACTCATTCCCACAACCAGTTCACTAGTTCATCACTTGGTATCTGTGGACATTATAAGCTCTTTGAACACTTCTACGCTAACTGACAACTATGAGGTCATGACTCATGTGAGTTTGTAAAAAGTAATGTGTTTTTTTATGGCCAAAACCATAAAAGCATGATAACAAATACAATTAAAGTTTAGGTTGTTTAGGTTTGTAATGGCTATTATACTGATAAAAATAAGTAAACAATTAATTCAATTTTGTCCAATTTTTTCCAACTTCAAAAAAGTAAACCAGTCCTACAATCCAGCATATTCCCACATCTAACCAGCCTGCTAATCCCTAATCTGTTAATCAGCACATATATCTAACCAGCCTGCTAATTCCTAATCTGTTAATCAGCACATATATCTAACCAGCCTGCTAATCCCTAATCTGTTAATCAGCACATATATCTAACCAGCCTGCTAATTCCTAATCTGTTAATCAGCACATATATCTAACCAGCCTGCTAATCCCTAATCTGTTAATCAGCACATATATCTAACCAGCCTGCTAATTCCTAATCTGTTAATCAGCACATATATCTAACCAGCCTGCTAATCCCTAATCTGTTAATCAGCACATATATCTAACCAGCCTGCTAATCCCTAATATGTTAATCAACACATATATCTAACCAGCCTGCTAATTCCTAATCTGTTAATCAGCACATATATCTAACCAGCCTGCTAATTCCTAATCTGTTAATCAGCACATATATCTAACCAGCCTGCTAATCCCTAATCTGTTAATCAACACATATATCTAACCAGCCTGCTAATCCCTAATCTGTTAATCAACACATATATCTAACCAGCCTGCTAATCCCTAATCTGTTAATCAGCACATATATCTTACCAGCCTGCTAATCCCTAATCTGTTAATCAACACATATATCTAACCAGCCTGCTAATCCCTAATCTGTTAATCAACACATATATCTAACCAGCCTGCTAATTCCTAATCTGTTAATCAGCACACACATCTAACCAGCCTGCTAATCCCTAATCTGTTAATCAGCACATATATCTAACCAGCCTGCTAATTCCTAATCTGTTAATCAACACATATATCTAACCAGCCTGCTAATCCCTAATCTGTTAATCAGCACACACATCTAACCAGCCTGCTAATCCCTAATCTGTTAATCAGCACATATATCTTACCAGCCTGCTAATCCCTAATCTGTTAATCAGCACACACATCTAACCAGCCTGCTAATTCCTAATCTGTTAATCAGCACATATATCTAACCAGCCTGCTAATTCCTAATCTGTTAATCAGCACATATATCTAACCAGCCTGCTAATTCCTAATTTGTTAATCAGCACATATATCTAACCAGCCTGCTAATCCCTAATCTGTTAATCAACACATATATCTAACCAGCCTGCTAATCCCTAATCTGTTAATCAACACATATATCTAACCAGCCTGCTAATCCCTAATCTGTTAATCAGCACATATATCTTACCAGCCTGCTAATCCCTAATCTGTTAATCAACACATATATCTAACCAGCCTGCTAATCCCTAATCTGTTAATCAACACATATATCTAACCAGCCTGCTAATTCCTAATCTGTTAATCAGCACACACATCTAACCAGCCTGCTAATCCCTAATCTGTTAATCAGCACATATATCTAACCAGCCTGCTAATTCCTAATCTGTTAATCAACACATATATCTAACCAGCCTGCTAATCCCTAATCTGTTAATCAGCACACACATCTAACCAGCCTGCTAATCCCTAATCTGTTAATCAGCACATATATCTTACCAGCCTGCTAATCCCTAATCTGTTAATCAGCACACACATCTAACCAGCCTGCTAATTCCTAATCTGTTAATCAGCACATATATCTAACCAGCCTGCTAATTCCTAATCTGTTAATCAGCACATATATCTAACCAGCCTGCTAATTCCTAATTTGTTAATCAGCACATATATCTTACCAGCCTGCTAATCCCTAATCTGTTAATCAGCACACACATCTAACCACCTTCCTCTTTCTGAGGCCTATTCTGCTTCCAAATTGTCTGATGTTGTTGTGTGATGTGGGCTAGCTGTTCCTGGGTCTTTAACCCTGCTGAGACAGGTGGCATCCCTTGTAAGAATTTATGACTTGTCTCATCTGGCCCGAGGCAGACACGCATGCGTTTTATGGAGCAGTACTGGGAAGCAACAGTCGTAATTGCTTAAAAATGTCACTGCTTGTTTGCACTGTTTTGTTCTTCTCTGTGCCGGAACCCCAGTGAAGGACAACTGGCAGATAAACACTGTTGGTGCGTTATCCAAAAAAACTATTGCATTGTTTCAAGACTCGTTTATTCCCATAATGTCTGTTGTTTATTCCCCCAGAATTAATTTGGACTCCCATTTGTATGTTGTGTTTGTGTACTGCATCTGTTAACGGGAGTAAAGGCTGAGGACTAGACTGTGCTGGAAATGCTGTGTGAACCGAAACCATCATAATTCACAATAATAGCTTGTTTGATGACTTCTTAAGAACTTGGCATAGGGAGTCGTGGTGGGTTGGAGGAGACCCGATGGTGAGACCCGGTGATGGTCGGCAGAATGTTGTTTCTGGTTTTAGGCCCAGTCTTAGACAGAGGAGCAGAGCTAGGTCCAGCTCGACGTGTCTGGAGAGCGGCTGGACCCGGGGCTTTCCCTTTATGGTATTCTTTCTCACAGACTGAGAACCTAGAGAAGAGTGTGCCTGTTTTAAAGAGTCTAACGTAGGTCAGATAAAAGAACAAACTCAAGGCATTTGATCATAGTTTTAATCTACACGTCGGAAAGAGAATGCGTTCCCTCCTGCGCACAAACATTACGGTCTACACTACTTATAATATATATATATAGTACATTATGTACTTGGACACTTAGCAACCTTGATTTTTATCAATATATGAAAGTGGTCTAAACCCCACAGGTTGAATAAATGTTTGCCCAGCAGATGTGTTTGTGTATCACCTGTGAGGAACTCAAGTGCATTAGATCGGTTGCTTGACTCTATGATGGCAGCATAACAACCTCCAGTGAAGACAGCTCTTCTGATTGGTTGGTTTGATGACAACTAGATAAAAAGCATCAGGTGATTCCCACCAATCATAGTGAAACATCAACCAGAATTTAGTCAATAGTCCACTTCTGATGAGGACAAGATGGACCCAAGATGGACCCGAGACTAACGGGTTATATTCATTGCAGATCAATATATATATGGCATCATCACAGACACAAAAGCATATTTTCAGTGATGAGTGAAGCAACTTCATGAATACAACTGGCGCTACACTGAAACCGGGTTTCCTACAGACACTGGTGCCATAGTGTTGTATTACAGAAAGACGGAAAACTAACATAATGAGAAGTGAGGATTGCTAAGTTTGGAAAAACACTCTCTTATAACTGTGCGGAGAGACTAGAGAAAGAGACAAGTGCAACAGAATAAGGGAAATTCCATGGTGATAGAATTACACTGAAACAGATGTTTGCACCTTGTGCAACTTGCAGTTCAGTTTTAGTTATGCAGAAATATATACGATACCGTTCAAAGGTTTCAGTTGAGTAGAAATGTCCTTGTTTTTGAAAGGAAATAACATTTTCAGATCAAATCCGTATTATAGTATAGACAACGTTATTGTTCGAAATGACAATTGTAACTGCAATTGTCTAACATTCAATGGAAAATGTGCACAGACGTACAGAGGTCCGTTATCAGCAACCACCTGTGTTCCAACTTGAGTTTTCTCAATCATGTATGTCTCACAGCAAAAGGCCAAACCCAGGTAAATAAACTGAACATGGCAACATATTGATCCTAAATTACATTTTGTTTAGAGGAGAAGACTGGAGAACCAGGTTCTGATCCATATTATAGTTATGTTAGAGCTTCTGTTTAGAGGAGAAGACTGGAGAACCAGGTTCTGATCCATATTATAGTTATGTTAGAGCTTCTGTTTAGAGGAGAAGACTGGAGAACCAGGTTCTGATCCATATTATAGTTATGTTAGAGCTTCTGTTTAGAGGAGTAGACTGGAGAACCAGGTTCTGATCCATATTATAGTTATGTTAGAGCTTCTGTTTAGAGGAGTAGACTGGAGAACCAGGTTCTGACCCATATTATAGTTATGTTAGAGCTTCTGTTTAGAGGAGAAGACAGGAGAACCAGGTTCGGATCCATATTATAGTTATGTTAGAGCTTCTGTTTAGAGGAGTAGACAGGAGAACCAGGTTCGGATCCATATTATAGTTATGTTAGAGCTTCTGTTTAGAGGAGTAGACAGGAGAACCAGGTTCGGATCCATATTATAGTTATGTTAGAGCTTCTGTTAAGAGGAGTAGACTGGAGAACCAGGTTCTGATCCATATTATAGTTATGTTAGAGCTTCTGTTTAGAGGAGTAGACTGGAGAACCAGGTTCTGATCCATATTATAGTTATGTTAGAGCTTCTTTTTAGAGGAAAAGACTGGAGAACCATGTTTGGATCCATATTATAGTTATGTTAGAGCTTCTGTTTAGAGGAGAAGACTGGAGAACCAGGTTCTGATCCATATTATAGTTATGTTAGAGCTTCTGTTTAGAGGAGAAGACTGGAGAACCAGGTTCTGATCCATATTATAGTTATGTTAGAGCTTCTGTTTAGAGGAGAAGACTGGAGAACCAGGTTCTGATCCATATTATAGTTATGTTAGAGCTTCTGTTTAGAGGAGAAGACTGGAGAACCAGGTTCTGATCCATATTATAGTTATGTTAGAGCTTCTGTTTAGAGGAGTAGACTGGAGAACCAGGTTCGGATCCATATTATAGTTATGTTAGAGCTTCTGTTTAGAGGAGAAGACTGGAGAACCATGTTTGGATCCATATTATAGTTATGTTAGAGCTTCTGTTTAGAGGAGAAGACTGGAGAACCATGTTTGGATCCATATTATAGTTATGTTAGAACTTCTGTTTAGAGGAGAAGACTGGAGAACCATGTTTGGATCCATATTATAGTTATGTTAGAGCTTCTGTTTAGAGGAGAAGACTGGAGAACCATGTTCTGATCCATATTATAGTTATGTTAGAGCTTCTGTTTAGAGGAGTAGACTGGAGAACCAGGTTCTGATCCATATTATAGTTATGTTAGAACTTCTGTTTAGAGGAGATGATTGTGGCACCAGATACTGAAGGTGAAAAGCCTGTATTATGAAACAATGTTCTACAGGAGTCTCATTGTCTACTGGTAAAGTCTCCTGAATAGAACCATAATTCCTAAACAGTACCATGTCTTAGTCACCACATCGTACCGATAGGATCACTGGGCTTAAAGGTATTTGTTTTCTGTCAGGTGGCACCTCCAACAGGCTCATGGTCTTTTTACTGGCCACTAACGAGATCCTGGTTCAATGATCTGACAACAATAATCTGGAATAACTCAGCACAACAGTCTCCATATTAGACTTGTTAAGCTTTGAATGGAGCAGTGTACCGGGTCTCACCTCTTTCTATTTGAGGCCCGATACTCAAGTCAACGGGTGCAAGTGCAGTCATTGGTTCCAGCTCCGCTAAAACCCCATCAGATGCCAAGTAATCAACAAGCAGCAGGTGGCTAACTCATAGACTTTATTTCCCTGTTAGAGAGCCTGACGTTTGTTCATTGACTGGCTGGATGATGACCTAATATTTGACAATAGCACACAGAGTGTCATGATTTCACCACAAAACTAACTTCTAGGATGGACTAACTTCTAAGATGTGCTGTTCCTTAGGTGGACTAACTTCTAAGATGTGCTGTTCCTTAGGTGGACTAACTTCTAAGATGTGCTGTTCCTTAGGTGGACTAACTTCTAAGATGTGCTGTTCCTTAAGTGGACTAACTTCTAAGATGTGCTGTCCCTTAGGTGGAACAACTTCTAAGATGTGCTGTTCCTTAGGTGGAACAACTTCTAAGATGTGCTGTTCCTTAAGTGGACTAACTTCTAAGATGTGCTGTTCCTTAGGTGGACTAACTTCTAAGATGTGCTGGGGAGGAGGCGTCACACAGCCAACCAGCCACCTACATCTCCAGAGCACAGTTACTGATTCGTCCAAAATGTTTCGGGAAGTCTTACTTAGGTTTTTTACACGTGCAAGGCTGTGCATCTGGTTTTGTGGAGAGAGGATGAAAAGAAAAAAATGAAAAATGCAATAATAAAGCCTACAGCAAGAGACTCCAGAGTGGTAAAATATACAGTAGATTCAGACGTTTCATTAATCTGACTCTGGGTTTAGAAAGGGGAGTCTTAACAAGAGATCATGCTCTAACGGGAACACGTGAATGTCTGTAGAGCCAAATATGGAATGATGGACAGAAACAAAACAAAGGAATTGTAGATAACAAACTATAATTGATCTATCCAAGATGAGTGTTGTTTCCAGTTCTTCACTGCCAGTTCTCCCAGTTTTCTACTCCCATTTCTCTACTCCCAGTTCTCCCAGATCTCTACTCCCAGCTCTCTACTCCCAGTTCTCCCAGTTCTCTACTCCCAGATCTCCACTCCCATTTCTCTACTCCCAGTTCTCCCAGATCTCTACTCCCAGTTCTCTACTCCCAGTTCTCTACTCCCAGTTCTCTACTCCCAGTTCTCTACTCCCAGATCTCTACTCCCAGTTCTCTACTCCCAGTTCTTCCCGTTCTCTACTCCCAGTTCTCTACTCCCAGTTCTCTACTCCCATTTTTCTACTCCCAGTTCTCTACTCCCATTTTTCTACTCCCAGTTCTCCCAGTTCTCTACTCCCAGTTTTCTACTCCCAGTTCTCTACTCCCAGTTCTCCCAGTTTTCTACTCCCAGTTCTCTACTCCCAGTTCTCCCAGTTCTCTACTCCCAGTTCTTCCAGTTCTCTACTCCCAGTTCTCCCAGCTCTCTACTCCCAGCTCTCTACTCCCATTTCTCTACTCCCAGGGAGATACATTTTCCCACCTGTTGTCATGGAGATGCATCATAAACGTCTCGGCTTCTAACTTAAGACTTTCTTGGATATTTCATGTTTGCCTGCCGTTTGCAGCCGACATCAGAACCTCTTGTGAAATGTCTGCCTGCAGTCACATCCCGGGTCTGGCCTCTCTTACAAGGCCCAGCATCAAAGATGGCAGTGAGTATCTTATAGATGGGTGAGAACACCTTGAGGTTAAAGGAATGTGGCATGTCAAAAATAGATCTGCAGTACAGGTTGGTTGTCGGACCGCGTCCCAAATGTCAGGCCATTGCTGAGGTAGTGCACTATTTTTGACCATAGGCCTGAAGCTGTAAAACATGTAAAGAGAACTGGGTGCAATTTGGAACAGAAACTTTTTCTGAGGTGAGTCGTTCTGTATGTCCAGAACATGTCTTCTGATCACATCAAGTTTCCCACGCTGCAAAACACTGTTACGGGAAAAGGAGTGTGTTCAAAGGTTGTTTTCAACCAGTGCCAGGGCCAGAAGACCACCACTGAAAGATGTTTCTAAACCTCATATTTTTGACTGAGTTGATACAGTATTTTTTGTGTTACAATAACATGTTACATGCCTGGAAAAAAAGTATTTGTTTCTGTTTAACTTGACTAAACATTCACTGTGTGATAAGCTGACTGTCCCCAAACTGTGGTTAACATAAGAACAAAGCAGAAGAAACCATACAAGCCAAGGCAAGGTCAAACGCAAACAGCTCATTACAAAGTGGAAAGCCATCGTTACCTTGGTGCAGAAGCAGGAATTTAAAAACAAAAATATCCGGGACTGCAAAGAACTTTGGGGTTCAAGTCTGGGGAATTCCGTCATTAGGTTGGTTATCATGTACAGGGCTTTCTTTTAGTAAAACCTACACTGCTTGTTTTCTTTACTAGAACTGGCTTTGGTGTTAGCTGTGTTATTAAGAAGAAATGGCATCTGTTGTTACAGTGATATGTGGTAGGAGAATTGTACTGACTGTAAATCTCTTTGGTAACAGCGTTTGCTAAAGCAGATATATCACCTGTAAATAGACGAGGTAGGATGGTGATTATAGGATCGGGACGAGAACCTACAACCTTTGCTCCTTGCAAAAGCACAGGCATTTCTGTGGGCCAAATGTGAGAGAGAGAATTCAAGGGAATTAAGTAAATGCAATTACGAAGACATTTAACATCAAAATAAATAAATGAATAGTCATTTATTATAAATGTCATGGGTAACTGCAAAATGATCCATGGCGTTTTCATCTGAAAACAATTCCAAATATTATCTTAGAACAAATCACAATTGAAGTGAAAACACATTTTAAAAACAATAAGAGGTCCAATGAGACATTACAATCCAGCCCTGTAACATGTTAGAACTCTTGTGACATGTTACAACCCCATGTGCTCTATATGTATTGGTCGACAGAAACAGCTTGTCAACCTAAAAGCTGTACCAACCTATTTCACACTCAGGTTGCTGTTCTTAGGAGCCGGGTTAATGACTGCAGTCTGAAGGAGTGGCTGGTCATGGAAGTAGGCGACTAAATCAGCGCAGGCTTACGATACTTCTGGTGTCTTGGCCATGTGCGTCATGTTTAGGGCGAGGAACCTCTCTGTGTCAGCGGTCATGGGAACCCTTACTGTGTAGAGAAAGAGATGCTATCCTTACACTTAATCACTAGAGACATCGTTAGACAGACCTGTAATCCTTCCTGAATGTAAATGTGGGTTGTGGGCTTTAAAGTCAAATGTGAGCCTGTATATGTGTGTGTCAATAATACACGCCCCTTGGCTTCGGCTTGGTCTGCAAGGCATTGAAACACTCTGAGAACTATCAAATATTTGCCTTGTAAGCATATAGTGTATGGCTAAACTACATGGTTTAACCGCTGCATAATAAAGAAACAGTGGCCTGGTCTTATTTAATCTGGAGAGCTGGGCAGCTGACCAATGTATCCCAGACAATCTGATTGGGTCCTCCTGTCAACATCACAAACCTATGACATCACAGGTGTCGTGATTTAGTTACGGGGAATTTTCCTGCACAGCAGAAAACGCTAATTTATACAGAGTTTGTGTTTAAAAAAGTGTTTTAATTTAAACTCTAGAATTTCATGCCTGATTGCAAATTGTCTTTGAAATCTACAGTGGCAGGGTGGCAACCGTTAAAACCAGATGAAATATTTCCTAAGCATCGTTTTGAACCTCTAACATTCATCATCTGATGACTGTTGGATGCAGAGTGAAGTGCCATTCACTGAAGTTTCTGTTTTGCCCTGAAATAAATGTGCGGTTTTCTTTCATGGGTCCCATTAGAGCACAGCTTTCATGGGTCCCTTTAGAGCACAGCTTTCATGGGTCCTTTTAGAGCACAGCTTTCATGGCTCCCTTTAGAGCACAGCTTTCGTTGGTCTCTTTAGAGCACAGCTTTTATGGGTCCCATTAGAGCACAGCTTTCATGGGTCCCTTTAGAGCACAGCTTTCATGGGTCCCTTTAGAGAACATCTTTCATGGGTCCCATTAGAGCACAGCTTTCATGGGTCCCATTAGAGCACAGCTTTCATGGGTCCCTTTAGAGCACAGCTTTCATGGGTCCCTTTAGAGCACATCTTTCATGGGTCCCATTAGAGCACAGCTTTCATGGGTCCCATTAGAGCACAGCTTTCATGGGTCCCATTAGAGCACAGCTTTCATGGGTCCCATTAGAGCACAGCTTTCATGGGTCCCTTTAGAGCACAGCTTTCATGGGTCCCTTTAGAGCACAGCTTTTGATCAGTCATAATAACAACCTTTCTTAACCAGGTGGGGCATCACACAACCCAGTGTAGTAAGGACACTTTAGACAACGGAGTAGCAATCAGCAAAATTACTGGTAAGGAAGAACATGTATAGTTCAGAATCACACCACTGTAGAATGAAATACCCCAATTATGTAGTAATACAATACTACACACATTCAGATGCTTGGTTTATTTCACTGTATGGATGTTTATCCTCAATCTCTTACTGTCTCTCTGATTTACCTCTCTCTCTTCATGTCTCTCTTTAAGTATCTCTCTCATCTCTCTCTCTCTCTCTGTCTCTCTCTTTCTGTCTCTCTCTTTCTGTCTCTCTCTTTCTGTCTCTCTCTGATCTCTCTTTCTGTCTCTCTCTTTATGTCTCTCTCTTTCTGTCTCTCTCTGATCTCTCTTTCTGTCTCTCTCTTTATGTCTGTTTCTGTCTCTATCCATCTGTATCTCTCTCTGATCTCTCTTTCTGTCTCTCTTTTTCTGTCTCTCCATTTCTGTCTCTATCCATCTGTCTCACCGTTTCTCTGAATCTCTCTCTCAGTCTTGGCAACAACACTGTCTTTTCTAGAGGCCTCCTCAGAATTCAGGGGAAAACTTGGATCAGTACATTGTAAGTAAATAAATGCTCTGTCTGAAAGAGAATGCAGACCCAAGGCCTTCTGACCCCCCCCACTGCCTTCTGACCCCCCCCACTGCCTTCTGACCCCCCACTGCCTTATGACCACCCCCCACTGCCTTATGACCCCCCCACTGCCTTCTACCCCGCCCCCACACTGCCTTCTAACCCCCCACTGCCTTATGACCCCCCGCTGCCTTCTACCCCCCACACTGCCTTCTGACCCCCCATTGCTCCTAATTGCTCCTCTGATAAAATGATAATAATGGTTTTACCCTGTTAGACTCACTGAGTTCACTGTGAAAAAGCTGAACAGAACAGATCCCTCTGGATGACAGACAACCAACAGAACAGATCCCTCTGGATGACAGACAACCAACAGAACAGATCCCTCTGGATGACAGACAACCAACAGAACAGATCCCTCTGGATGACAGACAACCAACAGAACAGATCCCTCTGGATGACAGACAACCAACAGAACAGATCCCTCTGGATGACAGACAACCAACAGAACAGAACCCTCTGGATGACAGACAACCAACAGAACAGAACCCTCTGGATGACAGACAACCAACAGAACAGATCCCTCTGGATGACAGACAACCAACAGAACCCTCTGGATGACAGACAACCAACAGAACAGATCCCTCTGGATGACAGACAACCAACAGAACAGATCCCTCTGGATGACAGACAACCAACAAAACAGAACCCTCTGGATGACAGACCACAGATCAGAACCCTCTGGATGACAGACCACAGAACAGATCTCCAGATGGAGACAGGTAGAGAGACACAGAGAGACAGATGGAGACAGGTGTAGAGACACCACACAGAAACTCACCACCCACGCCACACGGCACATTCTTACTACATTGTAGCACACTACCTAGTGAACAGGGACCCATTTGGTGACTACACTGAAAGTACTACCATAAACCCAGCCTGGACAATTTAGAAATACTTATTTAGTGTCCCTGTGATCTCCTCTGCCGTCCATAGGAGTAAGCAACCTGTGATAGGGCTGTGCTACAGAGGGTTCAGGGGGTGTTCATGATTCAGAACAGGTCTTTCTGTGGCCCAAGCTGTCAACTACCTCACAGATGCTGTGTAATAATAAATACTTTTTACACTGAAGAAAAAATGTAAATTCTACTTCTGGACATGTGGATTGCAACGAGGGCTGAGTTTTATCTTTTAAACACAATAGTACTCTTACTGTCCTGCTATTCCCACTGATGCCTTTTAAGACCTTGATATAACAATAATCTGCAGTTCTTACTGCAACAGAGTGATCAAATCGAGACACACCATCTGGATAAAGATATAGTCCTATATCGTTTAACAAATGATAGAGATTTTGGCAAAAATCAGATTACGTTGTGAATACTGCTTGTGTAGATGCCCAGCTCTAATATCTAAAGGTAGCACAAGCATATAACTTGGGGCACATGGTCTATCGCCCAAACCCGATGGAACGCACTAACATAGGTGCCAAGTGCATTAAAGGGCTACAATACTACACATGATACATCCTCTCATTAATCCAGCAAGTAAAAACTCAATATTTTCACGTAATAAAAAAAAAATCCTATTAAGGAAGAGAAAGAAAAAGCAGAGAAAGGGATTGAGAAAGATTGAGGTGAACAAGAGAGGGAGAAAAACAAGAGGAGGGAAAAGAGAGGAAAGAAACACGTTCGTGCGTCACGTTGCTTTAATTTGCTCAACAGCTGCCAAAGAAAATGAAGACCTGCTGAACGTTTTTTCCAACTTGGCTCAAAAATGCCGGCTCTCTGGCGCAGAGAACCTCTGGACCAAATGCTGAACAAGTGTAATCTTTACAGTATGAGTACTACAATAAAGAATACAAACGTATAATAAATGCTGAACACGTGTAATATTTACAGTATGAGTACTACAATAAAGAATACAAACATATAATAAAACCCAATGGATATTGTGCCCTGACAGTTTCAGCCATGCAAAATCTATCGGCCTATTGATATAGAGGAATTATTGTCATTGTTGCTGTTTCAGGAGAGATATCAGGAAGTAGACAGAATCATATAGGACCAGCATATAGTACCAACATATAGGACCATAGGACCAGCATATAGGACCAGCATATAGGACAAGCATATAGGACCATAGGACCAGCATATAGGACCAGCATATAGGACCATAGGACCAGCATATAGGACCAGCATATAGGACCATAGGACCAGCATATAGGACCAGCATATAGGACCAGCATATAGGACCAGCATATAGGACCAACATATAGGACCATAGGACCAGCATATAGGACCAGCAAATAGGACCAGCATATAGGACCAGCATATAGGACCAGCATATAGGACCAACATATAGGACCATAGGACCAGCATATAGGACCAGCATATAGGACCATAGGACCAGCATATAGGACCAGCGTATAGGACCAGCATATAGGACCATTGGACCATCATATAGGACCAGCATATAGGACCATAGGACCAACATATAGGACCAGCATATAGGACCATAGGACCAGCATATAGGACCAGCGTATAGGACCATTGGACCATCATATAGGACCAGCATATAGGACCATAGGACCAGCATATAGGACCAGCATATAGGACCATCATTATACCATCATATAGGACCAGCATATAGGACCAGCATATAGGACCATAGGACCAGCATATAGGACCATTGGACCAGCATATAGGACCAGCATATAGGACCAGCATATAGGGCCATCATATAGGACCAGCATATAGGACCAGCATATAGGACCATCGCATAGGACCATCATATAGGACCATCATATAGGACCAGCATATAGGACCATCATATAGGACCAGCGTATAGGACCAGCATATAGGACCAGCATATAGGACCAGCATATAGGACCATCATATAGGACCATCATATAGGACCAGCATATAGGACCAGCATATAGGACCATAGGACCAGCATATAGGACCATAGGACCAGCATATCGGACCAGCATATAGGACCAGCATATAGGACCAGCATATAGGACCATAGGACCAGCATATAGGACCATAGGACCAGCATATAGGACCATAGGACCAGCATATAGAACCAGCATATCGGACCAGCATATAGGACCAGCATATAGGACCAGCATATAGGACCAGCATATAGGACCAGCATATATATAGGTCATAAAGTTGGTTGGGATTAGAGTGTTTGTTTTGGCCAGATCTCTCTCTTTGACTTGCATTGCGGAGGATTTTCTTATCATATCTTTTCTTTCTCACTATATCCAGCTCCGCAAATGTTAAGCAGATGTTTGCGGTAAAGTCCGACAGGATCCGTGTGCCAGGAAGCGGGTAGAAGAAAACAGAATATGACGTGTTCATGTGACGTGTTTAGTTCAGGTGATGGGAGGGACCCGGTGTGCGCACCTCCAGACCAGCGCACTCTGCCTTCATGGACCAGTGTGATATAAATGCGCAGATCTGTATTACTGCTGCTGGAACTGAGCGTTTATTCTGCTATCTGATCTGGGACTGGATTAGTATTCACAACCCTATTGGCAATATCAGAGTACCAGGTAGGACCTCTCCAACTATACATTATGCATTTGTCTCCTGTCATATCTTTGCTTATAATATGTTAATATGATGTTTTATATTTTGTGTTTTCCTAGCTGTTTTTCTTTCATTAGACAACATCTGTGGGGCAGTTCTGCATGGGATTAATGGAATTATACTGTAGTTAATTGTACTCGTTGCACGTTTTAATGTAAACTATTTTTAATCTGATTTCAGATCAAATCCAGACTCGAATAAGAGCCATGAATGTCCCGACCTTAATAGAGGTTCTGCTTATGTGCATATGTTGTGTACCATGTGGTTTGGCCACCAGTTACTCCACGGGTTCCACTACTTTGTCAGAAACCAATTTCACGTCCTCCTACCCAGAAGCAGACAGTGTTCCCCTGAGCAGGAGGAAGCGATATATCTCACAAAACGACATGCTTGCAATTCTTGATTACCACAATAAAGTCAGAGGAAAGGTTTTCCCTCCAGCGTCTAATATGGAGTACATGGTAAGGATTTAAAAAATATATATTTTAAATAATTGCCTATTATGTAATGATTAATAATTATTCTGCAGAGCCATATGTCTGTAATTATTCCTCTGATTTGATATGAGTTTATTGATGCACGTGTACTCCTCTATTGAATGATAAACATGCCATGTGTCACAACTAGATAAGGGGCATCTGTCAATCATGCTTGTGACCCCAGCGGCACCCAATTGTCTAAACTAAAATAAGTAATAGGGTATCATTTGGGCTTCTGTCAGTGAGGAGTCCAAAGCAGGACATTCAGTGATAAATGTCTCCTGACCGTCTAGCCCTGGAACCCAGCTGTTGAATACGTCTGTTCTCAGGACCACCAGAGGAGCCTAGATATGCTGGGACAGGGGCCATGTGTTCCTATTGGCCGAGGTGATGTTCTGAGGGAAACACAACGAGCCCCGGTTTAAACGTAGGCAGAAATTTGCCGGTTGTGACCCTTTTGGTTGGAGTTTGAGTTTTCACTGTGTCTTTAAGTGGGATTATGTTTGTCCTGACAAGAGGCTGTTGATGTTGCAGATACAGAAAAGAATACATTAAGATCAAAAGAGGCTAGTAAAAAGTCCTAGCTAAAATACACCCACTATTGGCAGAGTATCGCTGGGAACAGGCCAGTAGCACGGTCATCGTAGGACGGGTTAGACTATGATGGAATCATGGAGTAGAAGTGTCCCCCCTATTTCGCAACACAACCACGTGCAAGAGACTAAGAGCATTCTTAGATTTGGAGTCGGCCATTCTTGTGATCAAAATGATTTTTTAGTTTCCGTAGTGCTCCTGACACGGTTTCTCAACCACCGTGATCTGGACCAGTTCTGGTCCACAGATCTCTGCCCGGATGTCTTAACATAAAAAAAATGTTTTGCTGTTTCTGTTAGGTCACCGAAAATACTGCTGATTGGATGATAGGGATTTGAAATAGTGGCCAAAAGTTTTCATTCATTAAAATGAATTCTGGATAAGAGTTAGTTATGCAGGGTTAGTGAAATGATTGTGTTAGCTAACTAATGTATTCAATTATCTAGTAGAATAAGGTGTTAGCTAACTAATGTATTCAATTATCTAGTAGAATAAGGTTGTGTTAGCTAACTAATGTTGTCAATTATCTAGTAGAATATGACTGTGTTAGCTAACTAATGTATTCAATTATCTAGTAGAATAAGGTTGTGTTAGCTAACTAATGTTGTCAATTATCTAGTAGAATATGACTGTGTTAGCTAACTAATGTAGTCAATTATCTAGTAGAATGACATTGTGTTAGCTAACTAATGTTGTCAATTATCTAGTAGAATATGACTGTGTTAGCTAACTAATGTTGTCAATTATCTAGTAGAATGAGATTGTGTTAGCTAACTAATGTATTCAATTATCTAGTAGAATAAGGTTGTGTTAGCTAACTAATGTTGTCAATTATCTAGTAGAATATGACTGTGTTAGCTAACTAATGTAGTCAATTATCTAGTAGAATGACATTGTGTTAGCTAACTAATGTTGTCAATTATCTAGTAGAATATGACTGTGTTAGCTAACTAATGTTGTCAATTATCTAGTAGAATGAGATTGTGTTAGCTAACTAATGTAGTCAATTATCTAGTAGAATATGGTTGTGAAAAATACTCAGATTGACTCCCATTATACGTAGACCAAATATAGAACAGTGATACCAAGATTGTTGTATCAGAACTCAGGAGAAAATGCTGTAGCAACACATTTGCAGGTCACTGTTGGAGCAACTAAGATTCTCTGGCGCAAAGGAGCAAATATTCAGGCTTAGTTTTGTATAAAAAAAATGTCAACTAGCAGAACAGACAAGGCTTTTTGTGTTCATAAGTCTATAATCTGTCATGCTCACTATTGTTTTGTGTGTGTGTGTGTGTGTGTGTGTGTGTGTGTGTGTGTGTGTGTGTGTGTGTGTGTGTGTGTGTGTGTGTGTGTGTGTGCGTGCGTGTGTGTGTGTGTGTGTGTGTGTGTGTGCAGACGTGGGATGAGACATTGGCTAAGACTGCAGAAGACTGGGCCCATGTGTGTCAATGGGAACACGGCCCTCGCCACCTCCTTCGCTTTCTGGGTCAGAACCTTTCTGTCAGGACTGGACGGTGAGTCACCTCTGACCTCTCTCACTGGTTAGAACACTCGTTGACCCTAGACCGTGACCTGGGCTTCAGTTGGTGTTCCCCTCCCCCAAAAAAGGTTAGGGTTCAGAGTGTGTGGAAGGAAAGCTGATGTCTGAATATGCTGTTGTTGTGACTTCAATTAATTTAAGACACAGCAGCTGCTAGTATAGAAACTGTCTCTTTATATTATAGACCCTGTCCCAAAGTAGTATAGGCCCTGTCCCAAAGTAGTATAGGCCCTGTCCCAAAGTAGTATAGGCCCTGTCCCAAAGTAGTATAGGCCCTGTCCCAAAGTAGTATAGGCCCTGTCCCAAAGTAGTATAGGCCCTGTCCCAAAGTAGTATAGGCCCTGTCCCAAAGTAGTATAGGCCCTGTCCCAAAGTAGTATAGGCCCTGTCCCAAAGTAGTATAGGCCCTGTCCCAAAGTAGTATAGGCCCTGTCCCAATGTAGTATAGGCCCTGTCCCAAAGTAGTATAGGCCCTGTCCCAAAGTAGTATAGGCCCTGTCCCAAAGTAGTATAGGCCCTGTCCCAAAGTAGTATAGGCCCTGTCCCAAAGTAGTATAGGCCCTGTCCCAAAGTAGTATAGGCCCTGTCCCAATGTAGTATAGGCCCTGTCCCAAAGTAGTATAGGCCCTGTCCCATAGGCCCTGTCCCAATGTAGTATAGGCCCTGTCCCAATGTAGTATAGGCCCTGTCCCAAAGTAGTATAGGCCCTGTCCCAATGTAGTATAGGCCCTGTCCCAATGTAGTATAGGCCCTGTCCCAAAGTAGTATAGGCCCTGTCCCAATGTAGTATAGGCCCTGTCCCAATGTAGTATAGGCCCTGTCCCAAAGTAGTATAGGCCCTGTCCCAAGTAGTATAGGCCCTGTCCCAATGTAGTATAGGCCCTGTCCCAAAGTAGTATAGGCCCTGTCCCAAAGTAGTATAGGCCCTGTCCCAATGTAGTATAGGCCCTGTCCCAAGGCCCTGTCCCAAAGTAGTATAGGCCCTGTCCCAATGTAGTATAGGCCCTGTCCCAATGTAGTATAGGCCCTGTCCCAAAGTAGTATAGGCCCTGTCCCAATGTAGTATAGGCCCTGTCCCCTAATAGTTTCGACCCTGCCCCAACAAAGTATAGTCCTGCCCCTTAAAAGTTTCCAGGGTTAGGGTTAGCTCACGTTTACAGGGTTAGCTCACGTTTACAGGGTTAGCTCACGTTTCTAGTCTGTCTGTGTTTTTGTCCACAGCTATCGTTCCATTCTGCAGCTGGTGAAGCCCTGGTATGATGAGGTCCGGGACTATGTGTTCCCTTACCCAAATGACTGCAACCCCAGGTGCCCCCTAAAGTGCCAGGGACCCATGTGTACACATTATACACAGGTGAGATGGGCTAGAACAGAACCATGGACCCATATGTACACATAACAGAACCATGGACCCATGTGTACACATTACACACAGGTGAGATGGGCTAGAACAGAACCATGGACCCATATGTACACATAACAGAACCATGGACCCATGTGTACACATTATACACAGGTGAGATGGGCTAGAACAGAACCATGGACCCATATGTACACATTACACACAGGTGAGATGGGCTAGAACAGAACCATGGACCCATATGTACACATAACAGAACCATGGACCCATGTGTACACATTACACACAGGTGAGATGGGCTAGAACAGAACCATGGACCCATGTGTACACATTACACACAGGTGAGATGGGCTAGAACAGAACCATGGACCCATATGTACACATAACAGAACCATGGACCCATGTGTACACATTACACACAGGTGAGATGGGACCCAGATGGATGCATAATGCTGTTCCCTTCTCTCATTACAGATGGTTTGGGCCACAACCAATAAAGTAGGCTGTGCCGTTCACACGTGTCACAACATGAATGTGTGGGGGAACGTATGGAAACGCTCCACCTACTTAGTCTGCAACTATTCATCCAAGTACGTCCATTGTAACGCGCTCATTTGTAGTTTCATCCTTTTGATATTTTGGTTGAACTGAATGCAGCATTTATTTTGTGCACCAGCTCTTATTGCATAGTGGTTTCACCTTGAAGCGTAACAACCGTATGTTTGTACTCGCAGGCATGTGAATGTTCACAATGCTATTGGCATGGTTTTAAATGAACACAGTTAATCTGCATCCGTTGGGGTTAACCCAGTTAGTTTGGCCGGTGCCACCCATAACGCAGGGATTAGGGATTTGGGAATACTGGATATGCAGCCGAGTGTATGGCACCAGTAGCAGGACATTCCAAACGCTCCAGAACCTTAAAGAATTCCAGAAACAACCATTTATTTCTTTTGGTATTCATACATTAGCCATATTCTCTAACAATATCCCTACAGCCTAGCTGTTAATGCTAGTTGTATAACTTCCATACGCTAGCCATATTCTCTAACGATATCCCTACAGCCTAGCTGTTAATGCTAGTTGTATAACTTCCATACGCTAGCCATATTCTCTAACGATATCCCTACAGCCTAGCTGTTAATGCTAGTTGTATAACTTCCATACGCTAGCCATATTCTCTAACGATATCCCTACAGCCTAGCTGTTAATGCTAGTTGTATAACTTCCATACGCTAGCCATATTCTCTAATGATATCCCTACAGCCTAGCTGTTAATGCTAGTTGTATAACTTCCATACGCTAGCCATATTCTCTAACGATATCCCTACAGCCTAGCTGTTAATGCTAGTTGTATAACTTCCATACATTAGCCATATTCTCTAATGATATCCCTACAGCCTAGCTGTTAATGCTAGTTGTATAACTTCCATACGCTAGCCATATTCTCTAACGATATCCCTACAGCCTAGCTGTTAATGCTAGTTGTATAACTTCCATACATTAGCCATATTCTCTAATGATATCCCTACAGCCTAGCTGTTAATGCTAGTTTTATAACTTCCATACGCTAGCCATATTCTCTAATGATATCCCTACAGCCTAGCTGTTAATGCTAGTTGTATAACTTCCATACGCTAGCCATATTCTCTAACGATATCCCTACAGCCTAGCTGTTAATGCTAGTTTTATAACTTCCATACGCTAGCCATATTATCTAACGATATCCCTACAGCCTAGCTGTTAATGCTAGTTGTATAACTTCCATACGCTAGCCATATTATCTAACGATATCCCTACAGCCTAGCTGTTAATGCTAGTTGTATAACTTCCATACGCTAGCCATATTATCTAACGATATCCCTACAGCCTAGCTGTTAATGCTAGTTGTATAACTTCCATACGCTAGCCATATTCTCTAACGATATCCCTACAGCCTAGCTGTTAATGCTAGTTGTATAACTTCCATACGCTAGCCATATTCTCTAACGATATCCCTACAGCCTAGCTGTTAATGCTAGTTGTATAACTTCCATACGCTAGCCATATTATCTAACGATATCCCTACAGCCTAGCTGTTAATGCTAGTTGTATAACTTCCATACGCTAGCCATATTCTCTAACGATATCCCTACAGCCTAGCTGTTAATGCTAGTTGTATAACTTCCATACGCTAGCCATATTCTCTAACGATATCCCTACAGCCTAGCTGTTAATGCTAGTTGTATAACTTCCATACGCTAGCCATATTCTCTAACGATATCCCTACAGCCTAGCTGTTAATGCTAGTTTTATAACTTCCATACGCTAGCCATATTCTCTAACGATATCCCTACAGCCTAGCTGTTAATGCTAGTTGTATAACTTCCATACGCTAGCCATATTATCTAACGATATCCCTACAGCCTAGCTGTTAAAGCTAGTTGTATAACTTCCATACGCTAGCCATATTATCTAACGATATCCCTACAGCCTAGCTGTTAATGCTAGTTGTATAACTTCCATACGCTAGCCATATTATCTAACGATATCCCTACAGCCTAGCTGTAAGTCTGCTATCTTATTCTTGAAACCCCCATCATCCTTCTGGATCGCCACTAACTCTGTCTACCTGTGTTATGTTCTCCAGGGGGAACTGGATCGGAGAAGCCCCGTATAAAGTGGGCGTCCCTTGCTCAGCCTGTCCTCCCAGCTATGGAGGTTCCTGCTCCAACAACATGTGCTTCCCAGCCCTGAACACAAACTACCTGCAGTGGTTCAAATAGATCCACAAGTCCCATCAAATGGCCTACACCCTATGTGGTACCCTATGCAGATCTATGGGTCTCTGAAGTTCTATCCTATTTAGGGGATAGTATGTGGTTTTGGTACACATGCTAACGCCAAGCTAACACCCTGACCCCCTGATTTTGACACCAACAGAGAGAACCCCCTCACGTCCCCAAAGGATTGGCACATCAGTCCGGAATATATTTTTGTATATATGGGCTTATTTAAGACACTAGCATACAGTGGAAGGCAGCACGTGTTTTCATAATGTGTACATAATGTATATTGTTTTCTTTTACGGTGTTCGATTTTCATGTGATGAATTGAAGGATGTTTGGTTACGCATTAGGTGCAATTACTTTCAGTGTAATGGGTTCACTGCGAAATACCATGAGCTCATACATAGTGCTCCATTTATGCATCTCCATGGTAACATGTAAACAAACGTTACTATGGTGATGCCATCGTAGCACCACTGTAGCTAGCGAACATACTCTGATTGCTAACTGTGAACCATAACATCAGCTTAGAAGCTGGAACGAAATTGTTTTATTGTTAACCAGTTACCCGTTCTTAAGCGGAGAAAGTACTCCTAACCAGCGAGGTGTCTCCAGACATGTAAACCATGTTCTGTGTGGCCTCCATGGAGCAGGCGTCTCAGTTGGGTGGATGCAGAAGCACGTAAGTTATTGCATCTTATATGTCTGTGTTTTTATGCTGCTAAAGGCATTTCTTTATAGCCCAGCACACTAAATGCTACTTTTCAAGGTCAGTTTTGTGGAGATTGCATGTTAATTGTTGAGACAATTTGCCCTTTGGGCCTCAACTACAGCTAAATCTTCAAGTAGGTTACCGAACCCCATAGCTAGTTGGAAAGCGTTACTTTAGACTACTATCAAGCTGTGTGTATTGTGTTTTTGTATTCTTAGCCTTAATCAGTAACAGGTTCAGTAAGCACTGGTGGTGTTGCTTTTCACATTTTTCTGGGCATTTTAAACAATAGTTTCAGTGTAATTTTTATTACTTAGTCTAAAAGGACAGTATTGCATGAATATGATTGGGTTCTGTCTTTTCGACATTCTGGGCTACCGGGGTCATAGGTTTAAGTCTTAATGCATGGTTCTGTTGTTGTGTATTGTTGTATAATGTATTCACCAGGGATGGAACTTAAGAATTTTGCACTCTAGCCAGACTGGATAGTAGACCACAATGCCAACTAACCAGACGGGACAGTAGACCACAATGCCAACTAACCAGGCTGGACAGTAGACCACAATGCCAACTAGCCAGGCTGGACAGTAGACCACAATGCCAACTAGCCAGGCTGGACAGTAGACCACAATGCCAACTAGCCAGGCTGGACAGTAGACCACAATGCCAACTAGCCAGGCTGGACAGTAGACCACAATGCCAACTAGCCAGGCTGGACAGTAGACCACAATGCCAACTAGCCAGGCTGGACAGTAGACCACAATGCCAACTAGCCAGGCTGGACAGTAGACCACAATGCCAACTAGCCAGACTGGACAGTAGACCAAAACTGTAGGTGGATGGCTGGTTTTCTACAAGCCCAATTTAAGGCTAGTTGGCTAGTTGGCTAGCTTAATTCCTATCTCTGTTGTTCACTGATCTGTTTTCAGTCCTCAGATAGAGAACCACATGTTCACATGCACCTTAAGGGTTTGTATAACTGCATAATATCAGGACCTGTTTTATGTTCATAGCACTCATACCTTAACTCTCTATTTTAAATTCATACTGCAAGTTATTCGATTTTATACACAATACATATTTAATTTAAGTGTATTTTTAAAATGATGTAATGTAAAAATGGAGAGAGAAAGAAAAACATGTATTGTTTTCTCCAAGTTGATATGGTCGATATGGAAACTGTTTATGAACTAAGCACTATTGGCAAGAAATGCCTCCACAATTTGGACCTGGCAAGTCTGTCAGAATTCTGGTTGAATCTAGGTCAGGATTCTCTCCAAACCCTTCACCCAATGCTGCCCTCACCATGCCAGTGTCCCCTTTACTTTAGTGCACTATGTTTAACCAGCGTCCCCAGGATATAGCACCCCACTATCAGTAGTGCTTAATGAGATATGGTGTCAGTGGTGCTTAATGAGATATGGTGTCAGTGGTGCTTAATGAGATATGGTGTCAGTGGTGCTTAATGAGATATGGTGTCAGTGGTGCTTAAGAAACAGGTGGAGCAAAAACAGAACATTTGTCAACAACATTATCTGAGATCAGATTGATTAAAATCACAATTAGTTATTGAACATTATGGTTTAACATTTTTGTTTTATCCGCACTGACTATTTAATTTGTTTGTATTTATGATAATGATTGTGCTATTTTGCTGGATGTATTTTGTAATAAAAGATCTATTGGCTTGTTTCTTTGCTATGACCTTTGGTTTATTTCTATTTAATAACATGAATCCTATACTCCTGTTCTACTTTAACATTCATCACCTTCACCGTCAGTGTTTAGTTTCAGCCAAACATTTAACACACTTGATTCTCTGAAAGACTTGACATTGCATTTGACATTGTATTTGCAACTTTGCAAAACCATTTTTACAGCTACTTTAAAAATAAAGCCAGTGTACTTTATGATTTGCACCAGATTTAGTACTTTGCACAGCCTTTACAGAAAGCTGCCAGAAATGTTATCCTGTAGCCAGCAGAGCACTTGCTGTACCCTCCTATTGGCCTGCCTGCCTGCCTCTCTGTATGTCTGCCTGTCTGTCTGTCTGTCTGTCTGTCTGTCTGTATGTCTGTATGTCTGTCTGTCTGCCTGCCTGCCTGTCTGTCTGTCTGTCTGTCTGTCTGCCTGTCTTTCTGTCTGCCTGTCTGTCTGTCTGTCTGCCTGTCTGTCTGTCTGTATGTCTGTATGTCTGTCTGCCTGTCTGTCTGTCTTTTTTATGCAGAGTTTCAAAGGGGCAGGAGAGAGGAGAGCCACAACTGAATCCAAATGAGAAAACTTTAATTTGTTGATCCTTATTCACTCAAACAGAGGCAACCTTTATGAGAGTCTGTGCATTGAAGTTTCTCACAGGAAATCATTGACCTCACTGAGAAATGTAAACGGAAGGAAGAAGAGTAAAATCAGGACGAGACAGCGAGAGAAAGTGGATGAAAACAGACAGAGGAAAACGAGCAAGAAAGGGGAACAAAAGAGGGAAGAGGTTACTGAGTGTAAAGGAGAAAGTGAGATAGGCAAGAGAATGAAAAGAAAAAAGAATGAGACAATCGACTCCACATTTCAGACAGCTTTCATAGCTTAAAAATGGACTCAGACGGTGAACGTTTGTAGAAGAATCAAGCAGGAGGAAAAATGATGCCAGAAATGTTTTGATCTTTCGGACAGATGCAATAGTTCTTCCAGAGACCTACATACAATGGAGAGTTTACTGTGCCTGCTCTCTCTCACACACACTCTAATCTGTAATAGTTAATCTGTAAGAGTTTATCTGTAAGAGTTAATATGTACTGTCTTTATTAGGCAGGTACAAATACAACTACTCAGACATTAACCTCATGTGAAGGTGCCACAAATGGATCCTTTATATTCTGTGGTAATAAATCTCATTGAACCATCTTAAGGTTCCCTGTCAGTTCTGACACCTGGCATGTGTCCCAAATAGAGACCAAGTCTTTGGCACGTGCACTAATGCTGTAGTTTGACGGGAATAGATGTGAGGCCTCAGCATCTGGGGGGTCCCCAGTTATCTCAACTCACTACACACACCTAGGAGTCCTCTTCCTTGACTTTGCAGCATCCCTCATTTCATCTCATTTTATATAAATCTTTTTTTCTTCTACGATCATGAACAGGCACCCAAAGATGACATTTCAGTCAATCTGCAAATTGCTGGCTGACAAACAACAAATATATCCTATAGAACTGCATGGTTCATGAATATGACTATTGAATAACAATTTGCAATTGGTAAAACTTGAAAATCACTACTAATGTTCAAATATATTGGGCCTCTGTGTTAAGACTGCCTCTAGCGCCATAGCAACTATAGCATGTTAGAAGTACACATCGATTTATTTAACTACATATCAGTTTCCTGGAATTATATCACAGTGACCTATCCTCTTCTACCCAAACATTTCCCAGACCAGACCCAACACAAGCCCGACCTCACTGTCACACTGCAGTCACCTGAGAACCTCATCAGAACCTCATCTGGCCCAGTGAGAGGCATTTCAATGGAATTGCGGCCTGGACGTTTTACCCCACCAGCCAGCTAGACTTGAGGCTCAATGTAAACCAGTCCAAATAAGTTCTGAGAAAACAAGGCTGTAAATTTGGATATGGACAGTGTCACGTTCAGCTTCTTATCCAAGAAAAAACAGTTGGGATGAAATGGACTGTAAGTGGCTGGAGAGGCTGAATGGTTGCTGAGGCATCTGGATGACTGCTACTGGATGACTGCTACTGGATGACTGCTACTGGATGACTGCTACTGGATGACTGCTACTGGATGACTGCTACTGGATGACTGCTACTGGATGACTGCTACTGGATGACTGCTACTCCAGATCTGGGATGGGTCCTAAAAACACCCTGTACGCTAAAACACTTTGTCAAAAGTGATGTGCTAAATATGACCTAGAGTCCCATTAGAGGATATAGACTGGAAAGAGATGACAGAAGAGACAGTCTACACATTGCTTGATTCAAAGTTCTGTTTTTCCTCCGGTGCTAAAGGAAGGATTGGAAAGAGGAGAGATGGAGAGAGGAGAGGAAAGAAGAGGAGGGTAGAGGAAAGGAAAGAAGAGAAGGGGAGAGGAGAGGAAAGAAGAGAAGGGGAGAGGAGAGGAAAGAAGAGAAGGGGAGAGGAGAGGAGAGAAGAGAAGGGGAGAGGAGAGGAGAGAAGGGGAGAGGAGAGGAAAGGAGAGGAGGGGAGAGGAGAGGAAAGGAGAGAAGGGGAGAGGAGAGGAAAGGAGAGAAGGGGAGAGGAGAGGAAAGGAGAGGAGGGGAGAGGAGAGGAAAGAAGAGGAGGGTAGAGGAGAGGAAAGGAGAGAAGGGGAGAGGAGAGGAAAGGAGAGAAGGGGAGTAGAGAGGACTCCTGTGGTCTGTAGTATAACTGAGAGGACTACTACAGTAATGTACTCCTGTGGTCTGTAGGATAACAGAGAGGACAACTACAGTAATGTACTCCTGTGGTCTGTATGATAACTGATAGGACTACTACAGTAATGTACTCCTGTGGTCTGTAGGATATCAGAGGACTACTACAGTAATGTACTCCTGTGGTCTGTAGGATAACAGAGAGGACTACTACAGTAATGTACTCCTGTGGTCTGTAGGATAACAGAGGACTACTACAGTAATGTACTCCTGTGGTCTGTAGGATAACTGAGAGGACTACTACAGTAATGTACTCCTGTGGTCTGTAGGATAACAGAGGACTACTACAGTAATGTACTCCTGTGGTCTGTAGGATAACTGAGAGGACTACTACAGTAATGTACTCCTTTGGTCTGTAGGATAACAGAGGACTACTACAGTAATGTACTCCTGTGGTCTGTAGGATAACAGAGGACTACTACAGTAATGTACTCCTGTGGTCTGTAGGATATCAGAGGACTACTACAGTAATGTACTCCTGTGGTCTGTAGGATAACAGAGAGGACTACTACAGTAATGTACTCCTGTGGTCTGTAGGATAACAGAGGACTACTACAGTAATGTACTCCTGTGGTCTGTAGGATAACTGAGAGGACTACTACAGTAATGTACTCCTGTGGTCTGTAGGATAACAGAGGACTACTACAGTAATGTACTCCTGTGGTCTGTAGGATAACTGAGAGGACTACTACAGTAATGTACTCCTTTGGTCTGTAGGATAACAGAGGACTACTACAGTAATGTACTCCTGTGGTCTGTAGGATAACAGAGGACTACTACAGTAATGTACTCCTGTGGTCTGTAGGATAACAGAGAGGACTACTACAGTAATGTTCTCCTGTGGTCTGTAGTATAACTGAGAGGACTACTACAGTAATGTACTCCTGGGGTCTGTAGGATAACAGAGGACTACTACAGTAATGTACTCCTGTGGTCTGTAGGATAACTGAGAGGACTACTACAGTAATGTACTCCTGTGGTCTGTAGGATAACAGAGGACTACTACAGTAATGTACTCCTGTGGTCTGTAGGATAACTGAGAGGACTACTACAGTAATGTACTCCTTTGGTCTGTAGGATAACAGAGGACTACTACAGTAATGTACTCCTGTGGTCTGTAGGATAACAGAGAGGACTACTACAGTAATGTACTCCTGTGGTCTGTAGTATAACTGAGAGGACTACTACAGTAATGTACTCCTGTGGTCTGTAGGATAACAGAGGACTACTACAGTAATGTACTCCTGTGGTCTGTAGGATAACAGAGAGGACTACTACAGTAATGTACTCCTGTGGTCTGTAGGATAACTGAGAGGACTACTACAGTAATGTACTCCTGTGGTCTGTAGGATAACAGAGGACTACTACAGTAATGTACTCCTGTGGTCTGTAGGATAACAGAGAGGACTACTACAGTAAAGTACTCCTGTGATCTGTAGTATAACTGAGAGGACTACTACAGTAATGTACTCCTGGGGTCTGTAGGATAACAGAGGACTACTACAGTAATGTACTCCTGTGGTCTGTAGGATAACAGAGAGGACTACTACAGTAATGTACTCCTGTGGTCTGTAGGATAACAGAGAGGACTACTACAGTAATGTACTCCTGTCAGATAGCCAGGCGTGCCTCGCTTACAGCCAAACGTGTTTTCAGATCTTCACAGATATTGGCGTGTAGACGTTAAAAACCTATCGCAGCTGTAAATCTTCTCAGGTTTGGACTATGTTCAGTCTTTCTCTATGTCTAGGCCTCTCACTCGCCATGAAGGCATTCAAAGTGTCAAGTCCATTTTTGGCATCATGGTGTCCTGTTTTATCCCATCCCTCTTGTCTCCATAACAACAGGCAATCGCTCTAAATGGATTCATTCACTCATGTTGGAAATTAAACATAAACGCAATGTCAACAATTCAAAAGGCTATAGATTTATAGTTACATTTGATTAATAGATGTATAGTTACATTTAATTTATAGTTACATTTGATTTATTGTTACATTTGATGTACAGTTACATTTGATTTATTGTTACATTTGATTTATTGTTATATTTGATTTATTGTTACATTTGATTGAATGTTACATTTGATTTATATTTACATTTGATTTAGTGTTACATTTGATTTATTGTTACATTTGATTTATAGATACATTTGGTTTATAGTTACATTTGATTTATAGATACATGTGATTTATAGATACATTTGATTTATAGTTACAATTGATTTATAGTTACATTTGGTTTATAGATACATTTGATTTATAGTTACATTTGATTTATAGTTACATTTGATGTATAGTTACATTTGATGTATAATTACATTTGATTTTTTGTTACATTTGATTTATAGTTACATTTGATTTATAGTTACATTTGATTTAAAGTTACATTTGATTTATAGTTACATTTGATGTATAGTTACATTTGATTTATAGTTACATTTGATTTATAGTTACATTTGATTTATAGTTACATTTGGTTTATAGTTACATTTGATTTATAGTTACATTTGATGTATAGTTACATTTGATTTATTGTTACATTTGATGTATAGTTAAATTTGATTTAAAGTTACATCTGATTTATAGTTACATTTTATGTATAGTTACATTTGATTTATAGTTACATTTGATGTATAGTTACATTTGATTTATAGTTACATTTGATGTATAGTTACATTTGATTTATAGTTACATTTGATGTATAGTTACATTTGATTTAAAGTTACATTTGATTTATAGTTAATTATTCCACATTGGATTTCTACTCTCGACCCACCGTTTATCCAGGTGATTTCATCACCATATATGAAGTGGAGACATGGACTAGCAAATGTTAAATGCTTTAGCTGATAACCGTCCCCCCAGATGTCCTGACCTCAAAGATCTATGGAAGCTTCCTTGGATTTTGTGGTTACATTTCTGACATGAACTTTAAAGTGTAGTTCGATAAGGGTTGTAAACTGTCCAATCAAAATGTCTAATCAATTGAACTTTCCACATTTGGATTCCAAGGAAGTTCTAGAGACAGGATGATTGACAGACACCTGGGCTGGATAGGGAGTGTCGGGGAAAATGGTCTGAACACCAGTGTTCATGAGATATAAGTTCACAATTTTCATTAAATTGGCACAATATATATTTTTGTTGTTTCGTAATTGTATTTAAACATTTACAAATGAAATCATAAAATCAATCGCACAACCAAATCTTTATAAAAGGAAAGAGTCTGAATACGTTCTGAAGGCCCTATCTACACGTTCTCTCCAGGCCCAGCGACCCGTTGATATGCACGGAAACACACACATTCAGTCTTTCCACCACCAGACACTAGGAACAACCAACACAGACATCCCTTTTTGTCGCTTACTGTGCCCATTCATACTGGACCATAGGCCAGAACTTGCAGAACCTGCCAAATGTATTGCACAAACAAACACTTGTCAGTGGTCTAAATGGCATTTCAGTGCCCTATGTGGTGCACTTTTTTTGACCGGTGCCCATATAAATGGCCCCCTGTTTTTTTTTATAGTGCACACATACCATGGTAGCTTTCTGGCCGCACTCATTCGTTGTGCTGCTTTGGGGTAGCTGTGTTTAGTCTCACTGAACCGGCCGCTTGCTGCCAGGGAGGCCATGTTGTATCATCAATGTTTAGAAACCCAAACCGAGAATCCGCACCCTGTGCTATTTGGATACCTGTACCGTGTCCTGTGTATTAGCTAGCTGTTTAGATACCTGTACCGTGTCCTGTGTATTAGCTAGCTGTTTAGATACCTGTACCGTGTCCTGTGTATTAGCTAGCTGTTTAGATACCTGTACCGTGTCCTGTGTATTAGCTAGCTGTTTAGATACCTGTACCGTGTCCTATGTATTAGCTAGCTGTTTAGATACCTGTACCGTGTCCTGTGTATTAGCTAGCTGCTTAGATACCTGTACCGTGTCCTGTGTATTAGCTAGCTGTTTAGATACCTGTACCGTGTCCTGTGTATTAGCTAGCTGTTTAGATACCTGTACCGTGTCCTGTGTATTAGCTAGCTGTTTAGATACCTGTACCGTGTCCTGTGTATTAGCTAGCTGTCCAGCACTACCCAGTAGCACACAGTATTTCCACTGGATCTTACACTGTATTTACTGTGAAGTTGTGTGGTATTGTTGCCATAGGTAACCTCCACGAACATACAGGGTGCAAAGAGATTAAAGCCAACTGGACGATAGAAGCACCCAGACTAAGTCTGTACATCCAGGTTCAATTCAAACATGGTGGCTTCTAATTACAGAGATGATTTAGCTGAACCACCATTTTGTCCAAGACTGGCTACATGTGGGCAACATAAGCAGGTCAGAGACCACAGGAACAGTCACACACACGCACACACACACACACACACACACACACTCACACACACGCTAACACACACACACACACACACACACACACACTCACACACACGCACACACACACACACACACACACACACACACACACACACACACACACACACACACACACACACACGCTCACACACACACACACACACACACACACTCACACACACGCTCACACACACACACACACACACACACACGCTCACACACACACACACACACACACACACACACACACACGCTCACACACACACACACACACACACACACACACGCTCACACACACACACACACACACACGCTCACACGCTCACACACACACACACACACACGCTCACACACACACACACACACACACACACACACACACACACGCATCTGAATAGCACTGTGTGTCACACGTTCACATACACTCCTCTCACATTCAATTCATTTTGCACATGCTCTTAACCACAGCCAATTACACATCATTGATTTTTACGCTTCTCCCGCGATGGGAATCCAACCCACAACCCTGGTGTTGCAAATGCAGAGGTCTATTAATGATATAATACTGCTGGGATTGTGACTCCGGGGACTGGAACCACACTGAAGAAGCTAGCTGTTTAGATACAAGAGAGTTGGTGCCGAACTATTCAGTTGAGTGTTGGAAAATACAGTGGAGCTAAAAACTGACATAGAAATGCGGACATACTGTCACAAGTGGTGAGTTAGGGTACTGCACTGTCTGGTTTCGGGTGCCCACTTCCTGGTTTATGTTGGTTACAGCTGTTGGGGATTTGTAATCACTGGGTTATAAAGGGATTGCCTAGATGTCACTGTTTGCTGTTCATTGTTTCCATGTCACATTATGTTAGAGGTGAGTGTTGTTTTTGACTATTGTGGTTTCTGGGTTGTTTTATATGTAAGTCGCGATATGCGCACGTTTGCTTTTCAGTTAACCAGTTAGTCCTTTTTCGCCGTTGTCGGTTTGTTTTGTGTTTGTGTCACGAATAAACCTAATTGAACGGATTACCTGGCTCTGCACATGGCTTTTACCTGCACTACACCCTACGGCCGTGACAGAATGAACAGCCACCGAAGCCAGCAGAGTCGGACGGTGAGTGGATTCTGCGGGGGGGCAAGCTATAGCGCCCCGTCGGATGAAGCTCACCGTCACCCCACGGAGCGGTGGGAGTGGAATCGGCCGGAGACACCACAGGAGCGGTGGCTACGTCTCCGGCCGTATGCTGTATATGAACCATCTTTGCAGCATTCAGGGTCAGTGACAATGGGTCCGCGGGCCTTCTATGAAGGCAAGAGGACATCCCGGAGGCGCCCCAAAGTAATTTTTGGGGGGGAGCTAACGGGGTGTTCACGGAGGTCCGCGGAGAGAACACCCACGACCCTGGTGCTGCAACAGCAGCCCCCCACTGCTCCGGTGCTGCAGCCAGGGCCAGCAAAAGCCCTGGAGCTGCAGCAACAACCCCAGCTCCAGCCGGGTGATTACCCTTTCTGGCCACCAACCTCCAGGGCCCAGAGACCACCTAAGGGCCTGGAGTGCCAGCCGCCCGGAGTGATAAGGAGATGGTGGGGGGTGTGGTTCACCCTGCAGGACCAGCCTCTTCCACTCCAGGGTGAGTGCCTAGATGAGCCCCTCCCACCATTGCTTAAGTGCCCTGAGCGGCTCCTCCCTCCTCTTCGTGAGTGCCCGGACCAGCCCCTCCCACTTAAGCGTGAGTGTCCAGAGCGGCTCCATCCCCCTCAACGTGAGTGCCCGGACGAGTGGCCCCTCCCCCCTCAGCATGAGGCCTTGGAGTCGTCCCTCCCCCCTCAGCATGAGCGTGTCGACGAGTGGCCCCTCCCCCCTCAGCATGAGGCCTTGGAGTCGTCCCTCCTCCCTCAGCATGAGTGTGTCGACGAGTGGCCCCTCCCCCCTCCACCTGAGTGTCTAGAGCGGCTCCTCCTTCCTCCGCCAGAGTTTCAGGATTGGCCGCTCCCACCTCCGCCTGAGCTCCCAGAGCGTCACCGCCTGCCAGAGCTCCCAGAGCGTCCTCGCCTGCCAGAGCTCCCAGAGCGTCCTCGCCTGCCAGAGCTCCCAGAGCGTCCTCGCCTGCCAGAGCTCCCAGAGCGTCCTCGCCTGCCAGAGCTCCCAGAGCGTCCTCGCCTGCCAGAGCTCCCAGAGCGTCCTCGCCTGCCAGAGCTCCCAGAGCGTCCTCGCCTGCCAGAGCTCCCAGAGCGTCCTCGCCTGCCAGAGCTCCCAGAGCGTCCTCGCCTGCCAGAGCTCCCAGAGCGTCCTCGCCTGCCAGAGCTCCCAGAGCGTCCTCGCCTGCCAGAGCTCCCAGAGCGTCCTCGCCTGCCAGAGCTCCCAGAGCGTCCTCGCCTGCCAGAGCTCCCAGAGCGTCCTCGCCTGCCAGAGCTCCCAGAGCGTCCTCGCCTGCCAGAGCTCCCAGAGCGTCCTCGCCTGCCAGAGCTCCCAGAGCGTCCTCGCCTGCCAGAGCTCCCAGAGCGTCCTCGCCTGCCAGAGCGCCCAGAGCGTCCTTGCCTGCCAGAGCGCCCAGAGCGTCACCGCCTGCCAGAGCGCCCAGAGCGTCACCGCCTGCCAGAGCGTCACCGCCTGCCAGAGCGCCCAGAGCGTCACCGCCTGCCAGAGCGCCCAGAGCGTCACCGCCTGCTATGGCGGAGACTACGCCGCCTGAAATGGCGGAGACTACGCCGCCTGAAATGGCCGCCGCCACGCCGCCTGAAATGGCCGCCGCCACGCCCACGTCGATGGCCGCCGCCACGCCGACCACGATGGCCGCCGCCCCGTCCACCACGATGGCCGCCGCCACGTCCACCAAGATGGCGGAAGCCTTGCCGCACAAGACGGCGATCGGGCCACCAAGGCCCTTTAAGGGCTGGACCTGCTGTCTGGGACTAACCCTTTGGGTGTGACAGTGGGTCCTTGCCTGTTGCTCCCTTGTTTTTTTTTTGTGTGTTGTTGTTAATGTTGGTTGTTGTTGGCTATCTGGGAGCTAGCCTTAAGTGGGGGGTACTGTCACGAGTGGTGAGTTAGGGTACTGCACTGTCTGGTTTCGGGTGCCCACTTCCTGGTTTATGTTGGTTACAGCTGTTGGGGATTTGTAATCACTGGGTTATAAAGGGATTGCCTAGATGTCACTGTTTGCTGTTCATTGTTTCCATGTCACATTATGTTAGAGGTGAGTGTTGTTTTTGACTATTGTGGTTTCTGGGTTGTTTTATATGTAAGTCGCGATATGCGCACGTTTGCTTTTCAGTTAACCAGTTAGTCCTTTTTCGCCGTTGTCGGTTTGTTTTGTGTTTGTGTCACGAATAAACCTAATTGAACGGATTACCTGGCTCTGCACATGGCTTTTACCTGCACTACACCCTACAGCCGTGACACATACACTTCCATCTAGAGGTTTAAGTGATTTAAAACAGGTTAAATATTTAAGAAGAAATTTTATATTTTAATGTACTAAAATTAGGGCGAAAATGCTAATTATGATTATGTCTATTTACTTCAGTAAAAGAGGTGAAATAAATCTAGTTTCTTTCGATCACTATGAAGGGAAATGTGTCCAACATTTATGAAAGTGGAACTATACAGGGATATCTCACCTGTGTTTGAGAACAGTAATTGAAACAACCAGGGGTTCTCCTGAGGTTCTACTCCTAGACATCTATTGTTCTGTGTGTCCCCGGTAAAATTTGTTTAATAAAAAAAAATACAAAATGTGGTTTCCCAACCCTAACACACCTGGTAAAGAAATTCACACAAAACTAAAAAATATGACTATTTATGTAAATTAATTAATAAATATCTGCACACATTTAGACACTGATGTTAAAGGACAATACCAGCACTTTTTTCAACAGCTTGTTTGGAACCCTATAACCACAAAAACATGTATATTTTTTTAGAAATATGACAATTTAGTGGAAAAAAAACATTTTGGCCACACAGGAAATAATTTGTTGGACTCAGACTTCCGTAGTGCGTTGTTACAGGCAGGCAAGTACATACTCACTGTCAATATTTCGTGTGAACTTATGTTTCTGTCCTGGGTGAAAGATTTATTTCCCTAATTAACCCTGCATGTTGGTTATTTAGTGGTGCCTGTGGCATCCTATTGTCAATAATATAAAATCGTAAAGCAATTATTGTTGTAATTAGCCAGATCGGAAAATTGTCACTGCAAGTTAGCGTTAGCGGCTTTGGTAACCCTGATTGCTAGGCGGTATGTGCTTCAGTCAGCTATTTCCCCAAGGAGTGACTCTCTACTCCAACCTGCAGAGGGCAGTATAAACATGCACAGGTTATAAATGTCAGTGAAATACAAAGAGAATATAATTACTATCAATGATATGGTAAAGATTAATAATTCAAGTATTAAAATATACAAAGCAGAAAACCTGTCATTTGGCCCTTAGACATAACTTAAATGATATACAGTTAAGGGTTGTAAATCACATTTGAATTACTTATAAATTGACACCATATGAACCATATTTGGAGCTGCCTGGATCTGACAAATATCGGTAGAGGGGTAAGCAGAAAGTTTAGTTCAGTGCACGTAGAAATTGACAAATATATGTGAAAGTATTATAAAAGAAAATGCAATGGAAACATTAATTTGGGGGATAGAAATATGCGGACAGCAAGGCAGAGATGACTGACCAAAATACAAATCACCCCTAACGCAGGGTTTTAATATTGGAGTGAATTTGGAGAGTATTTCCGACTGAGACCCTGAAACCTATTCTGAAAACCACCACAATATCACATGGTCAACACCCCTTAAATAGTATTTATGAGACTAACATACATATGCCAACTGACGTCTCTAGTGCGTAAATCATCAGCATCACATTAGTCACATGTTCGGTTCCTCTGGCACAACCTGTCTCTGTGTTTTGGTTTCATTCAGCCTGGTCAGGTTCGGTTCCTCTGGCACAACCTGTCTCTGTGTTTTGGTTTCATTCAGCCTGGTCAGGTTCGGTTCCTCTGGCACAACCTGTCTCTGTGTTTTGGTTTCATTCAGCCTGGTCAGGTTCGGTTCCTCTGGCACAACCTGTCTCTGTGTTTTGGTTTCATTCAACCTGGTCAGGTTCGGTTCCTCTGGCACAACCTGTCTCTGTGTTTTGGTTTCATTCAGCCTGGTCAGGTTCGGTTCCTCTGGCACAACCTGTCTCTGTGTTTTGGTTTCATTCAACCTGGTCAGGTTCGGTTCCTCTGGCACAACCTGTCTCTGTGTTTTGGTTTCATTCAGCCTGGTCAGGTTCGGTTCCTCTGGCACAACCTGTCCTGTCTCTGGTGTTGTTCCTCTGGCACAACCTGTCTCTGTGTTTTGGTTTCATTCAACCTGGTCAGGTTCGGTTCCTCTGGCACAACCTGTCTCTGTGTTTTGGTTTCATTCAGCCTGGTCAGGTTCGGTTCCTCTGGCACAACCTGTCTCTGTGTTTTGGTTTCATTCAGCCTGGTCAGGTTCGGTTCCTCTGGCACAACCTGTCTCTGTGTTTTGGTTTCATTCAGCCTGGTCAGGTTCGGTTCCTCTGGCACAACCTGTCTCTGTGTTTTGGTTTCATTCAACCTGGTCAGGTTCGGTTCCTCTGGCACAACCTGTCTCTGTGTTTTGGTTTCATTCAGCCTGGTCAGGTTCGGTTCCTCTGGCACAACCTGTCTCTGTGTTTTGGTTTCATTCAACCTGGTCAGGTTCGGTTCCTCTGGCACAACCTGTCTCTGTGTTTTGGTTTCATTCAGCCTGGTCAGGTTCGGTTCCTCTGGCACAACCTGTCTCTGTGTTTTGGTTTCATTCAGCCTGGTCAGGTTCGGTTCCTCTGGCACAACCTGTCTCTGTGTTTTGGTTTCATTCAGCCTGGTCAGGTTCGGTTCCTCTGGCACAACCTGTCTCTGTGTTTTGGTTTCATTCAGCCTGGTCAGGTTCGGTTCCTCTGGCACAACCTGTCTCTGTGTTTTGGTTTCATTCAACCTGGTCAGGTTCGGTTCCTCTGGCACAACCTGTCTCTGTGTTTTGGTTTCATTCAACCTGGTCAGGTTCGGTTCCTCTGGCACAACCTGTCTCTGTGTTTTGGTTTCATTCAGCCTGGTCAGGTTCGGTTCCTCTGGCACAACCTGTCTCTGTGTTTTGGTTTCATTCAGCCTGGTCAGGTTCGGTTCCTCTGGCACAACCTGTCTCTGTGTTTTGGTTTCATTCAGCCTGGTCAGGTTCGGTTCCTCTGGCACAACCTGTCTCTGTGTAAACGTGACAAATCTGTAATTGAACACAAAATATCCCTATGTTCCATGGTCATCAAACAAATATTCAGTTTTCAAAAATAAGTACATGTTTTATGTTTGAATATTTATTTAACAGAAACATATCCACACACACTCACCCATGCATACATTCCCACCCACAGACACACACCCTCTACTGTACAAATACTGTATTTGCTCATTCACACACACACACACACACACACACACACACACACACACACACACACACGCACACACGTGTAGAGCAATAATCATTTTATAGCACATGAATTAGTGCTGTGTGTGTGTCTCTGGGGGTTCAGAGTATGCTGACCAAGCTGAAGAGGGAAGAACCAAGCTGGAGAGGGAAGAACCAAACTGGAGAGGGAGGACCAAGCTGAAGAGGGAAGGAACAAGCTGAAGAGGGAAGGAACAAGCTGAAGAGGGAAGGAACAAGCTGAAGAGGGAAGGAACAAGCTGAAGAGGGAAGGAACAAGCTGGAGAGGGAAGAACCAAACTGGAGAGGGAAGAACCAAACTGGAGAGGGAGGACCAAGCTGAAGAGGGAAGAACCAAGCTGGAGAGGAAGAAACAAACTGGAGAGGGAAGAACCAAACTGGAGAGGGAAGAACCAAGCTGGAGAGGGAAGAACCAAACTGGAGAGGGAAGAACCAAACTGGAGAGGGAGGACCAAGCTGAAGAGGGAAGAACCAAGCTGAAGAGGGAAGGAACAAGCTGAAGAGGGAAGAACCAACTGGAGAGGGAAGAACCAAACTGGAGAGGGAAGAACCAAGCTGAAGAGGGAAGAACCAAGCTGAAGAGGGAAGGAACAAGCTGAAGAGGGAAGAACCAAACTGGAGAGGGAGGACCAAGCTGAAGAGGGAAGAACCAAGCTGAAGAGGGAAGGAACAAGCTGAAGAGGGAAGAACCAAGCTGGAGAGGGAAGAACCAAACTGGAGAGGGAAGAACCAAACTGGAGAGGGAAGAACCAAACTGGAGAGGGAAGAACCAAACTGGAGAGGGAAGAACCAAACTGGAGAGGGAAGAACCAAACTGGAGAGGGAAGAACCAAACTGGAGAGGGAAGAACCAAACTGGAGAGGGAGGACCAAGCTGAAGAGGGAAGAACCAAACTGGAGAGGGAAGAACCAAACTGGAGAGGGAAGAACCAAACTGGAGAGGGAAGAACCAAGCTGGAGAGGGAAGAACCAAACTGGAGAGGGAGGACCAAGCTGAAGAGGGAAGAACCAAACTGGAGAGGGAAGAACCAGTGAGCCAGGGTTTACAGAGAGGTTCATTGCAGGCATCTTGCCGGAAGCAGGGCCAGAGTTAGAGAAAGAAGGAATTAGAGGAACAGAAATAGGGGGAGGCAGCTTGCCGGAGGAAGAGTTCTGAGGCATTGACTCTTAGAAGAGGACAGTTAACCTCCATCAGTAAACCTCCATCAGTTAACCTCCATCAGTTAACCTCCATCATTTAACCTCCATCCGTTAACCTCCATCAGTTAACCTCCATCATTTAACCTCCATCCGTTAACCTCCATCAGTTAATCTTCGTTAACAGTGAGGATGCAACTCTGGAATGCTGGCCTTCTAGGCAGAGTTGCAAAGAAAAAGCCATCTAATAAAAATACAAGATAGCTATAAGGTAACATCAAGCAGGTCCTATTTAATAAGGCTGCCAATTGAAAATCTTAAGAACTGTTAGGAATCTGTTTCGTAACTTGACACTAATGTATTTGTTCTCCTCAGTTGGGCACCGGGGCCTCCCACTCCTCTTTTTGTTCTAGTTTCAGACAGTTTGCGCTCATCCGTGATGGGAGTACTACACATTGTTCTATGGGATCTTCAGTTTCATGTCAATTTTTTGCATTGA
>CM055733.1:24867456-24894956 GCA_029465975.1 Dallia pectoralis
CTCTCCAGTCCTCTCAGCCAATCCCTCTCCAGTCCTCTCAGCCAATCCCTCTCCAGTCCTCTCAGCCAATCCCTCTCCAGTCCTCTCAGCCAATCCCTCTCTAGTCCTCTCAGCCAATCCCTCTCCAGTCCTCTCAGCCAATCCCTCTCCAGTCCTCTCAGCCAATCCCTCTCTAGTTCTCTGAGCCAATCCCTCTCCAGTCCTCTCAGCCAATCCCTCTCCAGTCCTCTCAGCCAATCCCTCTCCAGTCCTCTCAGCCAATCCCTCTCTAGTCCTCTCAGCCAATCCCTCTCTAGTCCTCTCAGCCAATCCCTCTCTAGTTCTCTGAGCCAATCCCTCTCTAGTCCTCTCAGCCAATCCCTCTCTAGTTCTCTGAGCCAATCCCTCTCCAGTCCTCTCAGCCAATCCCTCTCTAGTCCTCTCAGCCAATCCCTCTCCAGTCCTCTCAGCCAATCCCTCTCTAGTCCTCTCAGCCAATCCCTCTCTAGTTCTCTGAGCCAATCCCTCTCCAGTCCTCTCAGCCAATCCCTCTCCAGTCCTCTCAGCCAATCCCTCTCTAGTCCTCTCAGCCAATCCCTCTCTAGTTCTCTGAGCCAATCCCTCTCCAGTCCTCTCAGCCAATCCCTCTCCAGTCCTCTCAGCCAATCCCTCTCCAGTCCTCTCAGCCAATCCCTCTCCAGTCCTCTCAGCCAATCCCTCTCCAGTCCAGTGTGATGCAGATTTGGATGCATGTTGCTTTTCTCCGGCCAATTACGCTCCTTGTTCTCATCTACTTGACAGAGCCCTCGACCTCCATATTCTATATGACGTCAAACTGAGAAGATAGGCAGAAAGAACAACAAACAGGGGTTCATCCAGTTCAGGTGGTCATCACTCCTCATCCATCTGCTCATCCGTCCGCTTGTTCTCCATCATCCCCTCCCTCATTCCTCCATCCGACATGTTGCCTGGGAGATGGCTGTTGCAAGCATCCCTACTCCTTGTAATTCATGACATGGCCTCCATGCTGATCCTTGGCAACAGTAACCCTGGTAACAGTACAGGCTGGGATGTGTTGCTGGAGAAGTACCTGGATGAGGCGGGTCCTTGGTGGAGGGCCAAGCAGAGAGGGAAGAGAGCCATCACTGACAGAGACATGACACTCATCCTGGACCTGCACAACAAACTGAGAGGAGAAGTCCACCCACCAGCCTCTAACATGGAGCATATGGTGAGAAACCACACATATACACAGACTAACTGACAGACTGACCAACTGACAGACTGACTGAGAGGAGAAGTCCACCCACCAGCCTCTAACATGGAGCATATGGTGAGAAACCACACATATACACAGACTAACTGACAGACTGACAAACTGACAGACTGACTGAGAGGAGAGGTCCACCCACCAGCCTCTAACATGGAGCATATGGTGAGAAACCACACATATACACAGACTAACTGACAGACTGACCAACTGACAGACTGACTGAGAGGAGAAGTCCACCCACCAGCCTCTAACATGGAGCATATGGTGAGAAAACACACATATACACACAGACTGACAGACTGACCGACTGACAGACAGATAGACTTACCAACTTACTGACTGACAGACTGACAAAGCTGAATTAGTACCTGGGGCTGAATTAGTACCTGGGGCTGAATTAGTACCTGGGGCTGAATTAGTACCTGGGCCTGAATTAGTACCTGAGGCTGAACTAGTACCTGGGGCTGAACTAGTACCTGGGGCTGAACTAGTACCTGGGGCTGAATTAGTACCTGGGGCTGCGTTAGTACCTGGGGCTGAACTAATACCTGGGGCTGAACTAGTATCTGAGGCTGAACTAGTACCTGAGGCTGAACTAGTACCTGGGGCTGAACTAGTACCTGGGGCTGAACTAGTACCTGGGGCTGAACTAGTACCTGGGGCTGAATTAGTACCTGGGGCTGAACTAGTACCTGGGGCTGAATTAGCATCATTTGTGGTTGTGTCAGATGTGCTGGTTGGGGCCTGCTCCAGGGAAGTGCTGAGTCTTCAGATATCCAGAGTCCAGTTACACTGCTCTGACTGTTTCAGACCCGGGTTCTGGAATGAGGAATGTGACATGGCACATGCCCGGGAAACATTATTATTCCAGTCATGAAGATGATCCACATCTGTCCGAAGGAATTACTGCAGGATTGTAACTGCTGTTAATTCGAGTCCAGTCTAATGCTTTTATAGGTTTGTTTCTGAACAAGGCTTTCACATTATTTCACACATATTTCAGCTTGGAATTAACAATCTCTATTCTACAGGAAATGTGGTCCAAAATATGAACAATTACAAAAATCCCAAACAGCCAAAGGGAAGGACAAAACCGGGAATGCTACGTTACAAGCTAAAGGTTTTAAAGGGATTACGGCACTTCAGCATGTTATCAGCTGTTATAGTGTTTAAAGGTTCAAATAACATGTGAATGGCAGTTTGATGGTGACATATATATCTGGTAACTGCATATTGCAGTAGTTTGATAAGATAACTCGGTCACCTCAGTGGCCAGTAGAACAGCAGTTTCTGCTCATGACATCAATTCAAAAGTCTTTGTACTCTTATTTTATTGCACCACATTCTTCTCCTCTTGTCTCCTCTCTTTAGTAACTTTTCCAGTGGTCCTTTCCTATTTATTTCACCTCAGTTTAGATGTACACATTTCAGAACACAACATTACAGTGGCCCAGTCAGCACTTGAACTGAATGTTTATGCAGGTCATTGGAATCTATCCACTACATTCCAGTTGTGAGGACTTACTCTCCATTTGGGTTTATCCAATGGATACAAGCTGTTCTGGCAACACCATGCATTAGAATGAAATGTCATTGGATAGCGCATTAGACTCAATGAAATGTCATTGGATAGCTCATTAGACTCAATGAAATGTCATTGGATAGCTCATTAGACGCAATGAAATGTCATTGGATAGCTCTGGCTCTACTGCCCGCCCATTTAATTAATATATTCACACAAATACATGATCTTCACTAAGATGCACCAGTGCATGAATGTTTCATTGTGTGTCTGCGTTTATCCAACTTTGGTACATGTATCTGTAGAGAAGAGTCCTGCTTCATAGTATTATTATGTGATTAGGACACAAAGTATAAGGTGGGAGTACCCCTTAAACCCACGCTAAGCCCACTAACCCGTTAAGCCCACTAACCCGTTAAGCCCACTAACTCGTTAAGCCCACTAACCCGTTAAACCCACGCTAAGCCCACTAACCCGTTAAGGCCACTAACCCATTAAGCCCACTAACCCATTAAGCCCACGGTAAGCCCACTAACCCGTTAAGCCCACTTACCCGTTAAGCCCACTAACCCGTTAAGCCCACGCTGAGCCCACTAACCTGTTATGCCCACATACCCGTTAAGCCCACTAACCCGTTAAGCCCACGCTAAGCCCACTAACCCGTTAAGCCCACTAACCTGTTAAGCCCACAAACCCGTTAAGCCCACTAACCCGTTAAGCCCACTCACCCGTTAAGCCTACATACCCGTTAAGCCAGTAACCCGTTAAGCCCATTAACCCGTTAAGCCCACATACTTGTTAAGCCCACTAACCCGTTAAGCCCACTAACCCGTTAAGCCCATTTGCCCGTTAAGCCCACATATCCGTTAAGTCCACATACCCGTTAAGCCCACTAACCCATTAAGCCCAGGCTAAGCCCACTAACCCGTTATGCCCACATACCCGTTAAGCCCACTAACCCGTTAAGCCCACTTACCCGTTAAGCCCACTAACCCGTTAAGCCCACGCTGAGCCCACTAACCTGTTATGCCCACATACCCGTTAAGCCCACTAACCCGTTAAGCCCACGCTAAGCCCACTAACCCGTTAAGCCCACTAACCTGTTAAGCCCACAAACCCGTTAAGCCCACTAACCCGTTAAGCCCACTCACCCGTTAAGCCTACATACCCGTTAAGCCAGTAACCCGTTAAGCCCATTAACCCGTTAAGCCCACATACTTGTTAAGCCCACTAACCCGTTAAGCCCACTAACCCGTTAAGCCCATTTGCCCGTTAAGCCCACATATCCGTTAAGTCCACATACCCGTTAAGCCCACTAACCCATTAAGCCCAGGCTAAGCCCACTAACCCGTTATGCCCACATACCCGTTAAGCCCACTAACCCGTTAAGCCCACGCTGAGCCCACTAACCCGTTAAGCCCACATTCCCGTTAAGCCAGTAACGGTTAAGCCCACTAACCCGTTAAGCCCACATACCCGTTAAGCCCACTCACCCGTTAAGCCCACATACCCATTAAGCCCACTAACCCGTTAAGCCCACTAACCCATTAAGCCCACTAACCCGTTAAGCCTACTAACCCGTTAAGCCCACATATCCGTTAAGTCCACATACCCGTTAAGCACACTAACCTGTTAAGCCCACTAACCCGTTAAGCCTACTAACCCGTTAAGCCCACATATCCGTTAAGTCCACATACCCGTTAAGCACACTAACCTGTTAAGCTCACTGACCCGTTAAGCACACTATCCCGTTAAGCCCATTTACCCGTTAAGCCCACATACCCATTAAGCCCACTAACCTGTTAAGCCCACATATCCGTTAAGCCCACATATCCGTTAAGTCCACATACTTGTTAAGCCCACTAACCCATTAAGCCCATGCTAAGCCCACTAACCTGTTAAGCCCACATACCCGTTAAGCCCACTAACCCGTTAAGCCCACGCTGAGCCCACTAACCCGTTAAGCCCACATACCCGTTAAGCTAGTAATCAGTTAAGCCCACTAACCCGTTAAGCCCACATACCCGTTAAGCCCACTCACCCGTTAAGCCCACTAACCCATTAAGCCCACTAACCCGTCAGGCCCACTAACCTGTTAAGCCCACATATCCGTTAAGTCCACATACCCGTTAAGCACACTAACCCGTTAAGCCCACTAACCCGTTAAGCCCACTAACCCGTTAAGCACACTTACTCGCCCCAGTGTGAGCGTGATAGGGGTCCCAGTGTGAGCGTGATAGGTTGGAGGTTGGAGCCGAGGTTGGTGCCGAGGTTGGCTCTGAGGTTGGCTCTGAGGTTGGTGCTGTGGTTGGTGCTGAGGTTGGTTCTGAGGTTGGTGCCGAGGTTGGAGCTGTGGTCGGTGCCGAGGTCGGTGCCGAGGTTGGAGCCGAGGTTGGTGCTGAGGTTGGTTCTGAGGTTGGAGCTGAGGTTGGTTCTGAGGTTGGAGCTGAGGTTGGTTCTGAGGTTGGTTCTGTGGTTGGAGCTGAGGTTGGTGTCGAGGTTGGTGCCGAGGTTGGAGCCGAGGTTGGAGATGAGGTTGGTTCTGAGGTTGGAGCTGAAGTTGGAGCTGTGGTTGGTGCTGAGGTTGGAGCTGAGGTTGGAGCTGAGGTTGGTGCTGAGGTTGGTGCTGAGGTTGGAGCTGAGGTTGGTGCCGAGGTTGGAACTGTGGTTGGTGCCGAGGTTGGTGCTGAGGTTGGAGCCGAGGTTGGAGCTGAGGTTGGTTCTGAGGTTGGTTCTGTGGTTGGAGCTGAGGTTGGAGTTGTGGTTGGTGCCGAGGTTGGTGCCGAGGTTGGTGCTGATGTTGGTGCTGAGGTTGGAGCTGAGGTTGGAGATGAGGTTTGTTCTGAGGTTGGTTCTGAGGTTGGAGCTGAGGTTGGAGCTGAGATTGGAGCTGTTGTCTGAAAAGTCATCCACAAAAATCATTACAACTTTTTTGATGAAGTTGCAGAATGTTGAACATCTTTTACAAGAATATATACATTTTACATTCTCCCACAAACCTCAGAAGGGCAACTCAATATTTCTTGCTTCCCATTAGAGCTGAACCTTACGAGAGGTCTTTTCAGAAAGCATGTGTGTGTGTGTACGTGTGTACAGTACATGTGTGTGTGTGTGTGTGTGTGTGTACATGTGTCACAGCAGAGTGATCTGAAAGAGCTGCACTGAGAGCCTCAAGCGGAGAGACCGCATATTTGACTATACATATGGAAGGCATTACTACAAGGAAAACAACCTGCCACAGTTACCTTCTTCTGAATAACTTCAATCAGTAGCGAAAACAAGCCATGGGGCATTTTGAGGGCACTCTCTCCTCGTTCTCCCTTTATCCACTCCTTTCTCCTCCTGTATATCTGTCTCTCTCGTTCTATGACACTGTATTAGTTAATTTTAGAGCCATGTATATTGTATTAATTGAAGCTTAAGCAATATTTACACAATGTTTTTCCTGTCATTGAATTTAAAACCCCACTCTGATCTTTCTGTCCTGCCTCTCTTTCTGTTTCTCTCTGTTCTGTCTGTCTCTCTCTGTCTCTCTCTCTCTGTCCTGTCTGTCTCTCTCTGTCCTGTCTGTCTCTCTCTGTCCTGTCTGTCTCTGTCCTGTCTGTCTCTCTCTGTCCTGTCTGTCTCTGTCCTGTCTGTCTCTGTCCTGTCTGTTTCTCTCTGTCCTGTCTGTCTCTGTCCTGTCCTGTCTGTCTCTCTCTGTCCTGTCTCTGTCCTGTCCTGTCTGTTTCTCTCTGTCCTGTCTCTCTCTCTCTGTCCTGTCTCTCTCTGCCCTGTCTGTCTCTCTCTGCCCTGTCTGTCTCTCTCTGTCCTGTCTGTCTCTGTCCTGTCTGTCTCTCTCTGTCCTGTCTGTCTCTCTCTGTCCTGTCTGTCTCTCCCTGTCCTGTCTGTCTCTGTCCTGCCTGTCTCTCTCTCTGTCCTGTCTGTCTCTCTCTGTCCTGTCTGTCTCTGTCCTGTCTGTCTCTCTCTGTCCTGTCTGTCTCTGTCCTGTCCTGTCTGTCTCTGTCCTGTCTGTCTCTGTCCTGTCCTGTCTGTCTCTCTCTGTCCTGTCTCTGTCCTTTCCTGTCTGTTTCTCTCTGTCCTGTCTCTCTCTCTCTGTCCTGTCTCTCTCTGTCCTGTCTGTCTCTCTCTGTCCTGGCTGTCTCTGTCCTGTCTGTCTCTCTCTGTCCTGTCTGTCTCTCCCTGTCCTGTCTGTCTCTGTCCTGTCTGTCTCTCTCTGTCCTGTCTGTCTCTCCCTTTGTCCTGTTAGTCTCTGTCCTGTCTTTCTCTCTGTCTTTGTATATTTCTCTGCTCTGTCCAGGAAGTAAAAAACATCTGGTTTGGTTTGGTTTAATGTGCCAATTAACACACACCTGAATATGCTGTCCCGTTTCTGCTCTGTGTCTAGGTTTGGGATACAGAACTGGAGCGAACAGCAGAACACTGGGCAGAGACGTGCCTTTGGGAACATGGCCCGGCAAGTCTCCTGCCCCAGATTGGACAGAACCTGGGCGCCCACTGGGGAAGGTGAGAGATGGAAAAACATGGGCCGTGTGGCAGGTTCTTTTTTAGACTCTCTTTGGTTCCAGGTAGACCTGTACTTGGTTCCATGTAAAGACTTTCAATGAGATGGTTTAACACTGAATCCAAAATAATTATATCTGGAACCCACAAGGGTCTTCAGTAGGTCCTTAGAAAGCCTCTGTGTACAGGCCACGCCCTCCTACCTCCCATGTACAGGTCTGGTATGATGCAAACCCCTCCCTCTGTGTACAGGCCCCGCCCTCCTACCTCCCATGTACAGGCCTGGTATGATGCAAACCCCTCCCTCTGTGTACAGGCCCCGCCCTCCTACCTCCCATGTACAGGCCTGGTATGATGCAAACCCCTCCCTCTGTGTACAGGCCCCGCCCTCCTACCTCCCATGTACAGGCCTGGTATGATGCAAACCCTCCCTCTGTGTACAGGCCCCGCCCTCCTACCTCCCATGTACAGGCCTGGTCCCTCTGTGTACAGGCCCCGCCCTCCTACCTCCCATGTACAGGCCTGGTATGATGCAAACCCCTCCCTCTGTGTACAGGCCCCGCCCTCCTACCTCCCATGTACAGGCCTGGTATGATGAGGTAAAGGACTTCTCCTTCCCGTACCCTCAGGAGTGTGACCCATACTGTCCCTACAGATGCTCTGGACCTGTCTGCACCCACTACACACAGGTAACACACCTGTACACACAGGTAACACACAGGTAACACACCTGTACACACAGGTAACACACAGGTAACACACCTGTACACACATTACATTTTACATTTTGCGCATTTAGCAGACGCTCTTATCCAGAGCGACTTACAATAAGTGCAGGCATTTCACATATAGCTAAAACACACATCAAAAAGGCAATAAGTACATTGTTCCTGGGTGTGTGTAGGGGGAAGTGCTAGAGATAGAAGGGGTGCTAGGAGAGGAGGAATGGGTGATAATCGTAGAGGAATGATTCGGTAGTGAAGTTTCGAACAGTCGAGAGTTGTGGAGCTCCATTCATGGAGCTACTGGAGGTACAGTTTGAAGAGGAATGTTTTTAGATGTTTTTTGAAGATTGGTAGAGAGTCCGATTATCTGATCTCCAGAGTGGAGTTGTTCCACCATTGCGGGGCAAGCACGGAGAACAATTTAGACTGAGCAGATCGAGAGTTGCCCTCCCGTAGGGATGGCACTTCCAAGAGGCCTGAGGTGGCAGAACGAAGTGATCGCGTGGGTGTGTACGGCTTGATTAGTGACTGGATGTAGGAGGGGGCGGTTCCTCTTGCTGCCCCATAGGCTAGCACCATGGTTTTGTAGTGGATGTGTGCTTCGACCGGGAGCCAGTGTAGTGTGCGGAACAGCTGACACAACACAGGTAACACACAGGTAACAAACAGGTAACACACAGGTAACACACAGGTAACACACCTGTACACACAGGTAACACACAGGTAACACACAGGTAACAAACAGGTAACACACAGGTAACACACAGGTAACACACAGGTAACAAACAGGTAACAAAGAGGTAACACACAGGTAACACACAGGTAACACACCTGTACACACATGTACACACCTGTACACACAGGTAACACACAGGTAACACACCTGTACACACAGGTGACACACAGGTGACACACCTGTACACACAGGTAACACACAGGTAACACAGGTAACACACCTGTACACACAGGTAACACACAGGTAACACACAGGTAACACACAGGTAACAAACAGGTAACACACCTGTACACACAGGTAACACACTGGTAACACACAGGTAACACACCTGTACACACAGGTAACACACAGGTAACACACAGGTAACACACAGGTAACACACCTGCACACACAGGTAACACACAGGTAACAAACAGGTAACAAACAGGTAACACACAGGTAACACACAGGTAACACACCTGTACACACAGGTAACACACAGGTAACACACCTGTACACACAGGTAACACACAGGTAACACACCTGTACACTCACCTACATATGTATCACCTTAACACTACTCACAGGTAACACACCTGCTCAGAGACATGGACATATGTATCACCTTAACAGACGTGTGTGTGTGTGTGTGTGTGTGTGTGTGTGTGTGTGTCTGTGTGTGTGTGTGTGTGTGTGTGTGTGTGTGTAGCTGGTGTGGGCGACCAGCAGTAGGATTGGCTGTGCCATTAACATGTGTTACAACATGAACGTCTGGGGTCAGATCTGGGCCAAAGCTGTTTACCTGGTCTGCAACTACTCACCAAAGTAAGACAACTGACCTCCTTTTGACTCCTAACCCTGTTTTATGTCTCCAAACACCTGCTAATGTCACCTAACACCTGCTAATGTCACCTAATGTCACCTAACACCTGCTAATGTCACCTAACACCTGCTAATGTCACCTAATGTCACCTAACACCTGCTAATGTCACCTAACACCTGCTAATGTCACCTAATGTCACCTAACACCTGCTAATGTCACCTAATGTCACCTAACACCTGCTAATGTCACCTAACACCTGCTAATGTCACCTAATGTCACCTAACACCTGCTAATGTCACCTAATGTCACCTAACACCTGCTAATGTCACCTAACACCTGAGAATGTCACCTAATGTCACCTAACACCTGCTAATGTCACCTAATGTCACCTAACACCTGCTAATGTCACCTAACACCTGCTAATGTCACCTAATGTCACCTAACACCTGCTAATGTCACCTAATGTCACCTAACACCTGCTAATGTCACCTAATGTCACATAACACCTGCTAATGTCACCTAATGTCTCCTAACACCTGCTAATGTCATCCAATGTCTCCTAACACCTGCTAATGTCACTTAATGTCACCTAACACCTGCTAATGTCACCTAATGTCACCTAACACCTGCTAATGTCACTTAATGTCACCTAACACCTGCTAATGTCACCTAAAGTCACCTAACACCTGCTAATGTCACCTAATGTCACCTAACACCTGCTAATGTCACCTAACCCTGCTAATGTCACCTAATGTCACCTAACACCTGCTAATGTCACCTAACCCTGCTAATGTCACCTAATGTCACCTAACACCTGCTAATGTCACCTAATGTCACCTAACACCTGCTAATGTCACCTAATGTCTCCTAACACCTGCTAATGTCATCTAATGTCACCTAACACCTGCTAATGTCACCTAATGTCACCTAACACCTGCTAATGTCACCTAATGTCACCTAACACCAGCTAATGTCACCTAATGTCCCTTAACACCTGCTAATGTCACCTAATGTCTCCTAACACCTACTAATGTCACCTAATGTCACGTAACACCTGCTAATCTCACCTAATGTCACCTAACACCTGCTAATGTCACCTAACATCCAATATTTTGTCACCTAATGTCAACTAACGCCACCTAATTCCTCCTAACGCCTCGTATAACCTCCTAACACCTCCTATAGCCTCCTAATGTCATCTGTGTCCTGTCTGTGATCCCTGTCCTGTTTAGGGGTAACTGGTGGGGTCATGCACCCTACAAACACGGCACCCCGTGTTCTGCCTGCCCCCCCAGCTACGGAGGAGGCTGCAAGAACAACCTCTGCTTTAAAGGTGTGTGTGTGTGTATGTGTGTGTGTGTGTGTGTGTGTGTATGCAGATTCCCTATTCCCCATATTCTGCTTCCTTTCTGTATATATATTTATATATCTGTAGTAACTTTCTGTATTTGATGATCTGATATTCTCACCTCTTCTCAGATGACAGGACACACTATCTGACCCCGTCGGAGGAGACAGAGGAGAACAACTATATAGAACCAGAAAACCGCCGGAGCGCCGAGAACCCACGCCCACGGGCTCCCCAGCCCCTCCCCAAGCCCCCGGCTCAGGCCCCCGACCCACCCACCACACCCCCACCAGTGGAGCGGACCGGGAACGAGATGGTCAACACTCAACAGATGTGTGAGTGAACATAGACCTATTTATCCTGGCTTCAGTTTCAGCAATGAGTTGGAGGTACAGGTTCTGGTTCTGTGGGTTGGGGCGACAGAGGGTATGCACTTCTTCACAAGCTACATATTAAGTGCTCAGATGGCTCTTCTTTTCTTTTACCTGATCGTGCATGAGGCAATATTTTACGTATTTTGCCTATTTGGAATTAGTCCTAAATTGAAGACTCTCTTTAGACATTATCTGTCCAGTTGTTTTTTTCAGCCTGAAAGTAAACTTTAATATTGTGAGTCAGTTTTCCGAGCAAGGAGAGGAACACATTTTTTGTATCTGTCCTCTCAGTGATACGCTGACTGTGTGTTTATTTTAAGACAGCTGGGAGGGGGGTTGTGGTTTTTAAATGGCTGGGGGCCCGGGGGGGAAACTGAGACCTCCTCTCTTTCTCTCCCTCTCGTTTATATGTTCCTTCCATCCTCCTCTCCTCTCCCCTTCCTGAACTCTGTTATCATGATTCTCTGCTCCTAATACGCTCCAGGACTAGTTTAGAAAGGATATCACATCCAGGACTAGTTTAGAAAGGATATCACATCCAGGACTAGTTTAGAAAGGATATCACATCCAGGACTAGTTTAGAAAGGATATCACATCCAGGACTAGTTTAGAAAGGATATCACATCCACGACTAGTTTAGAAAGGATATCACATCCAGGACTAGTTTAGAAAGGATATCACATCCAGGACTAGTTTAGAAAGGATATCACATCCTAGGACTAGTTTAGAAAGGATATCACATCCTACGACTAGTTTAGAAAGGATATCACATCCAGGACTAGTTTAGAAAGGATATCACATCCAGGACTAGTTTAGAAAGGATATCACATCCAGGACTAGTTTAGAAGAATATCACATCTAGGACTAGTTTAGAAAGGATATCACATCCTAGGTCTAGTTTAGAAAGGATATCACATCCAGGACTAGTTTAGAAAGGATATCATATCCAGGACTAGTTTAGAAAGGATATCACATCCTATGACTAGTTTAGAAAGGATATCACATCCTATGACTAGTTTAGAAAGGATATCACATCACAGGACTAGATTAGAAGCGATATCACATCCTCACTCCTCACTAGGTTTCTACAGTGTCTGTATATTCATGCCCTCTAGCTCAGTTCATCATCTGATGTGTCTTGTGTTTCAGCTCAGCAGGTGACCTGTGAGACTAAACTGCGAGATCAGTGCAAAGGAACCACTTGTAACAGGTACAGAAACACGCAGCCAACACGCAGCCAAAACACAGCCAACAAGCAGCCAAATCACGCAACCGACACACAGCCAACAAGCAGCCGACACGCAACCGACACACAGCCAACAAGCAGCCGACGCGCAACTGACGCGCAGCCAAAACACGCAGCCAAAACACACAGCCAAAACACGCAGCCAAAACACGGAGCCAAAACACGCAGCCAACACGCAACCGACACACAGCCAACAAGCAGCCGACACGCAACCGACGCGCAGCCAACACGCAACCGACACACAGCCAACAAGCAGCCGACACGCAACCGACACGCAGCCAAAACACGCAGCCAAAACACGCAGCCAACACACAGCCAAAAACACGGAGCCAAAACACGCAGCCAACACGTAGCCAAAACACACAGCCGAAACACGGAGCCGACACGTAGCCAAAACATGCAGCCAAAACACGTAGCCGACACGTAGCCAAAACACGCAGCCGAAACACGGAGCCGACACGTAGCCAAAACACGCAGCCAAAACACGCAGCCAAAACACGTAGCCGACACGTAGCCAAAAACACGCAGCCAAAACACGCAGCCAAAACACGCAGCCAAAGCACGCAGCCAAAACACGCAGCCAAAGCACGCAGCCACACATAACAAGGAAGGAGGCAGGTGAGGAAACCTGAGGTAGAAAACTCAATCGAACTCGTTAAATCCTTTGAATGTGGCATGGTAGGAGTTTAGTCCGAGAGCAATTTCATGTGAAGAACTAGCATTATTAGTACAGACCACTTCAAGAAGAGCGTTCTTTGGTTGTATTTCTGTTTTTCCCAGATACGAGTGTCCTGCTGGCTGCCTGAATTCTGCAGGGAAGGTGGTTGGGACTGTGCATTATGAGATGGTCAGTACCGTTATACGTTATCCTGTATGTCTTCTATATAATGCTCTGTTTCTGACCCGGGCCCTATAGAACCAGTTGGTCAGTACCGTTACACGTTATCCTGTATGTCTTCTATATAATGCTCTGTTTCTGACCCGGGCCCTATAGAACCAGTGGGTCAGTACCGTTACACGTTATCCTGTATGTCTTCTATATAATGCTCTGTTTCTGACCCGGGCCCTATAGAACCAGTGGGTCAGTACCGTTACACGTTATCCTGTATGTCTTCTATATAATGCTCTGTTTCTGACCCGGGCCCTATAGAACCAGTTGGTCAGTACCGTTACACGTTATCCTGTATGTCTTCTATATAATGCTCTGTTTCTGACCCGGGCCCTATAGAACCAGTGGGTCAGTACCGTTACACGTTATCCTGTATGTCTTCTATATAATGCTCTGTTTCTGACCCGGGCCCTATAGAACCAGTGGGTCAGTACCGTTACACGTTATCCTGTATGTCTTCTATATAATGCTCTGTTTCTGACTCGGGCCCTATATAACAAGATGCTATTGTTTGCAGGCAGGGTGTTGAAAAGTGCATTTATTTTACATTTATTAACGTTACACCTAACTCACTTTAAATTGTAAACTACATTCAAGTCACTATACATTGTGAACACTTTACAGCAGTCCAGTATCTGTGGTGCAGGCCTACATTCTGGAGTGATAGACAATGATGGAGGATGGCTGGACGTCAGCAGACAGGGCAGGAAGGACTTCTTCATCAAGTCCTATAAGAATGGAGTCCAGTCTCTAGGGTAAGATGTCTGTGTCTTAACATGGACCAGGACAATGGTAGGCTATTGAAACATGTCAGACATGCCTGTGTATTATTGTGAGGCCAGCCTGTTTGGCTTGACTATGACTGGAGAGCAACAACCGTCCCATGTAGAGAATACATATTTAACAGGAGTCTCTTAAATCAGGGTGCTACTTATTCCCGCAGTCCTGAATGTTGTGTTTCTGCTCTCAGTAAAAACTCTTTACATTTTCATCAGGTTGTTTCTGTCAGGATAAAGCCTAAACTGTAAAATATTTGGTTTATGTGTGTGTGTGTGTGTGTGTTCCAGGAAGTATCAGAGTGCCAACTCATTTATTGTCTCTAAGGTAACAGGTCAGTACAGAATGACAAAAAATACATAATCTGTTTTCTACTCAACTTAATATTTACATATAAAACATCTACACTACTGTTCAAAATGTATAAAGTAAAATACAAAAGTATATTTGTAAGTGAAAAATATGCAAAATAAAAACGTAAAGTCCTATGTGACTATTCCTGGGGTATACTTATTTTGGCCTCCTTCCTTTTTTCCAGTGACAGCCATCACCTGTGAGACCACAGTGGCTGAGTTGTGTCCCTACCAAAAACCTGTTAAGCACTGTCCAAGGTAAAGCACTGACTCTCAAAACCTGTTAAGCACTGTCCAAGGTAAAGCACTCACTCTCAAAACCTGTTAAGCACTGTCCAAGGTAAAGCACTGACTCTCAAAACCTGTTAAGCACTGTCCAAGGTAAAGCACTCACTCTCAAAACCTGTTAAGCACTGTCCAAGGTAAAGCACTGACTCTCAAAACCTGTTAAGCACTGTCCAAGGTAAAGCACTCACTCTCAAAACCTGTTAAGCACTGTCCAAGGTAAAGCACTCACTCTCAAAACCTGTTAAGCACTGTCCAAGGTAAAGCACTCACTCTCAAAACCTGTTAAGCACTGTCCAAGGTAAAGCACTGACTCTCAAAACCTGTTAAGCACTGTCCAAGGTAAAGCACTCACTCTCAAAACCTGTTAAGCACTGTCCAAGGTAAAGCACTCACTCTCAAAACCTGTTAAGCACTGTCCAAGGTAAAGCACTCACTCTCAAAACCTGTTAAGCACTGTCCAAGGTAAAGCACTCACTCTCAAAACCTGTTAAGCACTGTCCAAGGTAAAGCACTCACTCTCAAAACCTGTTAAGCACTGTCCAAGGTAAAGCACTGACTCTCAAAACCTGTTAAGCACTGTCCAAGGTAAAGCACTCACTCTCAAAACCTGTTAAGCACTGTCCAAGGTAAAGCACTGACTCTCAAAACCTGTTAAGCACTGTCCAAGGTAAAGCACTCACTCTCAAAACCTGTTAAGCACTGTCCAAGGTAAAGCACTCACTCTCAAAACCTGTTAAGCACTGTCCAAGGTAAAGCACTGACTCTCAAAACCTGTTAAGCACTGTCCAAGGTAAAGCACTCACTCTCAAAACCTGTTAAGCACTGTCCAAGGTAAAGCACTCACTCTCAAAACCTGTTAAGCACTGTCCAAGGTAAAGCACTGACTCTCAAAACCTGTTAAGCACTGTCCCCCACCTGCAGAACATTAACACTTATTCATGATGATCTACCCTGCAGGTTGTATTGCCCACGGAACTGCATGGAAGAGAACCCTAACCTATCACAAGTCATCGGAACCAGAATCTATTCAGATGTAAGTGGTTCCGCACATCTGAGGGGTTTTCTAAATCCCAGAGGTTCCATGTAGGTATAAGTGATGTTCCATGTTAGAGTAGAATCTCATATCAAATTTCAGGATTGTTGTACCTCTATTCTCCACTTCTTGGTATCTCCTCTTCCTCTGTACCTGTCTCTCTCCCAACTGGTTTTCCCCTCTTGTTCTATACTTCCAGAAGTCCAGTATTTGCCGGGCGGCAGTCCATGCCGGCGTGGTTCAGAACAATGAGGGTGGCTACGTTGACGTGATGCCGGTCGATAAACGAAAACAGTACCTTTCCACGTATCAAAACGGCATTTCCTCAGAGAGGTACGGACTGACCCACGGCTGTAGATCTGAGTCACTAATCCAACAAAATAATGGTGTCTAACAATTCATGTTCTGCATGTTCTGCATGTTCTCTAATGACCCCACCTTTTTATTTATGGTTCTTCTTTTTCACTAAGACTCTGATCTGATTACTGCAGTTTTCAGGGGTTAACATGTGATTTTGGACACACTCAAATAAAAAGTATTTATGTGGAAAGACACATAGTGAAAGTGACACAGGCAAGCTAGACTAGTAGAACACAGCTGTTCCCAGAGACACATAGTGAAAGGATCATATTAAGACACAGTTAAGCCAGACTAGTAGAACACAGTTGTTCCCAGAGACACATAGTGAAAGGATCATATTTAGACACAGTTAAGCCAGACTAGTAGAACACAGTTGTTCCCAGAGACACATAGTGAAAGGATCATATTTAGACACAGTTAAGCCAGACTAGTAGAACACAGTTGTTCCCAGAGTGATTTTTACATGTTTTTATTCTCTGTTGCTACATGACTATACCTGAACATATAAAGATGTCTAAAACATATATTGTTCAGTGTCTGAAGGAAAGTAAATCCATATGACTTAAATGAGAGTGGCAATTGCAAACCAGACCGAGCGTAAAAAAGCACACGCCGAAGGAGACGTTTTTTATGTTCAAAACGAACGCCCTATCAACTAAAACGGGGCACTACTCCCTCTATGGATCCTGGTAAAACTAGTGCACTTGGGAATATGTGTGCAGTTTGGGTGAAGCACAGGAATAATTGAGTCACCACTTTGCAGTGCCTGTCTCTCTGTTAAAGATGAGGCTACTAGTGTGGAAACGGGACAGTTTAGTCTGTGCTAGTTGCTGCATGGACTGTGAAACCTCTGTCTTTTTCAGGCCAGCTTGCACGTCAAAGGTTCGCTTGTAGTGTGAACAAAGGTCTTTTATATTACATGGCATCTGTTCTGAGTGTGTATGTCTCAACTGAAAAAATGCTAAGAATGATGGAAACCTGCAAATAAACAATAGGGGTGTAGCTAGCGTAGTGATTCAGATTACCTAGAATCATGGTCAGCTAGCGTAGTGATTCAGATTACCTAGAATCATGGTCAGCTAGCGTAGTGATTCAGATTACCTAGAATCATGGTCAGCTAGCGTAGTGATTCAGATTACCTAGAATCATGGTCAGATAGCGTAGTGATTCAGTTTACCTAGAATCATGGTCAGATAGCGTAGTGATTCAGTTTACCTAGAATCATGGTCAGATAGCGTAGTGATTCAGTTTACCTAGAATCATGGTCAGATAGCGTAGTGATTCAGTTTACCTAGAATCATGGTCAGATAGCCTAGTGTTATTTAGCCTTGCAACTAGCATGGTGTTGGTGTTATAAAACCTAGCATCTATACTGTTAGAGTTCTAAATCTCAGCAGCGAACCTTATAAGGGTTATATAAACTAGCAGCTAGACTTATTTTAGGCTAATCTAGCCTATTATTACTGTTCTAAATCTCAGCAGGTTGCCTAGTGTTAGTGCTATTTAGCCTAGCATCAACGCTAGTGTATGTCGATGTCACCAACCCCTTCTGTTTCTGTCCCTCTCTCGTTTTGTATTTTGTCTCTGCTTTTTCAATAACTTGTCAGGCTTGTTTCTGCAGAAGTTTCTCGGTTTGTTTTAACAGCTCTGACTGGTGTTCCTCTGGGCTGGGGTGTTTGTCAGCAAGACGTGGTTCTCCGTTGACAGCTAGTAGCCATATTTGTGTGTGTCTGTCAGCTATCTGGCTGTTTGTCTGTTACTGTTTAAGAACCTTAAACATGTTGAGATTCTGACACATTCCACAGGCAGCCTGACTAAATTCCCTCATGTTCTCTCCTCTCTTATCTCTCTATCTCTCTATCTCTCTCCACTCCCCTCAACATGTTTCCCATCTCCTCCTTTTACCTACCAGTCTTCAGAACCCCCCAGGAGGAAAGGCTTTCCGGGTGTTTGCCGTGATTTGAGTAGCGTTGTCTATCTGTCTTATCCTCTCTGCTGTCCGTTGGGATGAATTTGTTTTGCTCACCTAGCTTGTCTGCTGTCAACATTTAGAAAATTAAATGTTTTTTCTACATTATCACTGCCTGCGAGGTCAGAGGAAAGCACCATGGTAACGGAATAAAACTTTTGACGAAAACGAACACGTGCAAATGGCATTGGTTAAGTCAGAGAGATGGTTTGGGAAGGTTTTGTGGCTGCAGACGTGCAGTGAAATTTCTCTCTTATAGTGTTAACAGGTTCACTTCATAAACTGTATATATTTTCAAGATTTCTGTATTTTGTACATAAGCGTAATGTGTGTCAGTCTATTACTTATTGTTGTAGTTGTCATCAGCAGATCACAATATCACGCTAGCACTTACGAGACGTTATACGTTTTTTCTAAAACAAATTTCACATTTTATAATAGTGTTTCACATCGGGCCTGCTTAAGTCAAGTACGAATTATTTGTAGGTTCTTTGAAATTGTACGTTGTGTTTTCCTGTTTACTGTTTATTGCTTATTTACTTAAGTGGGAGAAACTGTGATGTATTGATTTGTTCTTTTTATTTTTCAGAGCTTATTATAGGTTGTATATAATGCTGCTATATTAGTTTTGTATCTAATATTGTTTCTATTGTTGTGTGCATAAATGTTCAGGTTAATGGATGTTTGTTGAGGTTACAGTTTAAATCATGTTAAACTTACTTACAGGTGGCAACTAAGGCTTCATTCATACAAGTTGCCTGATTGAGATATTATTTCCATAAAATTCTCTTTGTACTTTTATCATATATTTGATTAGCTGGTCTAAGTAATGAATTATTATATTATATATATATATATATAATGTAGTGTGTGTCACATGAAGCACCTGTTACAGTAGTGTTTACCTGGGCACACCTGCTGGTCAGGAAGCTCTCGGCTCACCTGTCTCTCTAATGGGTTCAGCTCCTCCTTCACCAAACACTGATTGGTCAGGAAGCTCTCGGCTCACCTGTCTCTCTAATGGGTTCAGCTCCTCCTTCACCAAACACTGATTGGTCAGGAAGCTCTCGGCTCACCTGTCTCTCTAATGGGTTCAGCTCCTCCTTCACCAAACACTGATTGGTCAGGAAGCTCTCGGCTCACCTGTCTCTGGAATGGGTTCAGCTCCTCCTTCACCAATCACTGATTGGTCAGGAAGCTCTCGGCTCACCTGTCTCTCTAATGGGTTCAGCTCCTCCTTCACCAAACACTGATTGGTCAGGAAGCTCTCGGCTCACCTATCTCTGGAATGGGTTCAGCTCCTCCTTCACCAATCACTGATTGGTCAGGAAGCTCTCGGCTCACCTGTCTCTCTAATGGGTTCAGCTCCTCCTTCACCAAACACTGATTGGTCAGGAAGCTCTCGGCTCACCTGTCTCTGGAATGGGTTCAGCTCCTCCTTCACCAATCACTGATTGGTCAGGAAGCTCTCGGCTCACCTGTCTCTCTAATGGGTTCAGCTCCTCCTTCACCAAACACTGATTGGTCAGGAAGCTCTCGGCTCACCTGTCTCTCTAATGGGTTCAGCTCCTCCTTCACCAATCACTGATTGGTCAGGAAGCTCTCGGCTCACCTGTCTCTCTAATGGGTTCAGCTCCTCCTTCACCAATCACTGATTGGTCAGGAAGCTCTCGGCTCACCTGTCTCTGGAATGGGTTCAGCTCCTCCTTCACCAATCACTGATTGGTCAGGAAGCTCTCGGCTCACCTATCTCTGGAATGGGTTCAGCTCCTCCTTCACCAATCACTGATTGGTCCGGAAGCACTCGGCTCACCTGTCTCTGAAATGGGTTCAGCTCCTCACTGATTGGTCACACTTAATGGTCATAGTGAGTAAAGGTATAGTTCATATTTTCAAATCTACGTATGTCTATGTTTTTAGACCTAAAAAATGTGTCCAGGTAATGCACAGTATTTAATATCGAAAACAGGTAAACAGATTAGTGGAAACGTAGAAATTTAATAATGAAACTGAGGCAGTTTCGATGTCTAAATCTATCAATATCCTTTTACAATATGACTTTTTTGGATGTGTATATATCAAGACTATGTTATATACAGTATATACAAGACTGTTTGTGAAAAATATAAAGTGGGCTAATTTAGAAAATGTGTTCCTAGGTGTTTTTTAAACTCTTTAATTTGCCAGAAATCATGGTTGCAGTATTTTTCCCATATTTTTTATGTATTTCTTGTTCCCTTGTAATTTCTGGAATCGGGCAAGTATTTATAGTTTATTTAGCCTTTAATTTACCAGGTAGGCTGAACAAATTCTCATTTGCAAACGTGACCTGGCTAAGGTGAACAAAATGTGCAGGACAACATACAGTTACAGAATAAATACACAGAACACAAAAGTGCAATTAGCAATAGGACATAATAAAGCAATACAGGATTTTCTTGAAACCAGTAATTTTGTGAAAGTTATTTTGCAGTCCCACACAAACATAAAGAATACAATCACCTGTTGTCCGTCAGATTTGTCCCTGATTTATACCTGTAATTTTCACAATTTTTTGTGGACGTCTGTTCCTCCAAATAAAATAATTAAAGCCCTGAGTCACATGTTACATGTTGCATACCTGAAATACAAGACGTCTTCCCTTTTTTTCTGAAATGCCTCATCAATGCTTAACTGGGCTGGTGAACCTGGAGTGTCTGGAGATGTCTCATCTTAACTGGGTTGGTGAACCTGGAGTGTCTGGAGATGTCTCACCTTAAGCCAAGCCTCTTTTCAGATTTTTAGGCTTTTACACTCTTAGAATTTAAAATATAAATGCTATTCTTTACTACCCATAACTCAAAGCAACTTGATATTTTCACACAGTTTTTTCGGATTGCTTAAGCACGATTTTCAAAACAGGGCCCGTGTTTTCAAAACACTACACACAATTAGCAAATCCACACACACAATTAGCAAAACACTACAGATCCTTTGCATAATTAAACACTCTTGTAAAAACTTTACACTTCTGTTTCAAAACGACACTTTGTTACCATATCAAACACAAACATTTCACATTACTATACTCTGTTTGCACGAGTTACACACTGCTGTGATAAACTTAAAACACTTTTAGCACTTCTACTTCCCTATGATTAGAGTAGGCTACCATCAACAAAGTACAAATATAATGTAAATTCACCAAACACTACACAAGACCAATGTTGCAGACTGAAGAAATTAATTTATTTCTCAACACACCCAAAATGTTGACATGGAGATTCATAATACTGTAACATAATGTCACTTTACATATTGTAATGTGAGATAACTGTAAAAAAAACTAGACATTGTCTTTTCGCCTAGCTGGATCTGGCCAGAGAATTCCATCAACATCGCAGGCAATGTTGTCATTAGCAAAACACCTTGGAAAGAAACGTCTTGAATGACAAATCCATCCTTGCATTCTGTGAACATAGGAGGCCTTCCCCCTTGTCGTTCCTGACCCTCAATCATATGTAGAAAAAAAACTGTATACAATAGTACAGTAATTTCACAGGAAAATGTAACAGAAGTGCTGATAGTGCATAGAATACAGTACTGTTAGCAGTTACTGAAACCGTGCAGATGTTGTTGATATGAGGATATTTTTACAATACCTATTTTCCAGTCGAAATGTTCTCATCACACTTGCCACTGTGTATCGGCTGTGTATTTGTCTGTACTCGCAGTCCAGCCTCCCTCAGCGTCAGGCCGTGGTTGACAACGTGGTCAACCAGTGTTGCGCGGATCTCATTTGTCAGATTCGGTCCTCTTTGAGCACCTTCTTGTCTTCCTCTGTTGATTCCTCCTCTTCCTCCTCCTCCTGGTCCACCTCCTCGTTCTCCTCCTAGTCTTACTCTTTCTCTGACTCTTTCCATTGAGCTTGAAGACCGATGAACTCACCTGCTGCTTTTTATAGTGCTTATACACCTGATTGGTGTGTCTACAATTAAGCAAACATGTGTTTGCACACCTGATGACTGTGTTGAACCAATTGGTTGGACGGTGCGTTAATTTGACAGTCAGTGCTTTGGTATAGTGACTTCATGATAGATTTGTGTGTGTAATGTATGTTAAGTGTGTTTAGTGTTTTGCAAATCACTGTGTGTAGAGTTTTGCAACAAGTGTGAGGTTGACAATGTGCTTATAGTTGTGCAAATATGGGCTGATGTTTTGCTTCTTGAGTGTAAGGTTTTGCTAATAGTGTACTACTTTTAATTTTAGTGTGTAAGCAATCCCAAAAAACTGTAATAAACTATAAAGACATGGGAGGTGAAAAAAACACAGTTCCTAGATCCAGAACTGTACTACATATGAATTGTGTAAAATATCCTGGTTATTTCCAATGCAGATCTCAAACACTGCTGAAAGGAACTAGGACTTAAGTTCAATGTAAGCCCAAGGACACAATGTACCATGACGCCAGTCTTACAAGGTGTTACCTTTATTAGCTACTGACCCCTCCCATCACCCTTCACACTGTGACAACAAGGATTTCAAGTGACCTCAACATCTGCTGGACAGGTGGGAAATGGGTGAAACATTTATTATAACGTGAGCGGTTGTTATTGTTTTGGGGGAGGGGAGAGCGTATAGCTCATGACTGGACTATATGTTAAACCACTTAGTACACTCTGTGTGTGTGTGTGTGAATGCAATGGAATGGTTGAGGCAATAGGCAATATGTGCATCTTAAAACAATTAGCAAAGTGCACAGGCTTTAGAGTTCATCATTTCCACTCTCATACAGTCTACAGTCTGTGAAATAAGCAAAACAGTGGCCAGTATTAAAGTCATGTAAAAAGATATCAAGGCCATTATGTCGGACACACAGACAGATGGACACACAGACAGATGGACACACAGACAGATGGACACACAGACAGATGGACACACAGACAGATGGACACACAGACAGATGGACACACAGACAGATGGACACACAGACAGATGGACACACAGACAGATGGACACACAGACAGATGGACACACAGACAGATGGACACACAGACAGATGGACACACAGACAGATGGACACACAGACAGATGGACACACAGACAGATGGACACACAGACAGATGGACACACAGACAGATGGACACACAGACAGAGCAGGAGTCTCTGGGTTTATTATTCTTGTTTTTTAATTCTGCTCCGGATATGTTGTCAGCGATACAATTAGGTATTATGGTTGTATTATACACACACACACACACAGTTGTATTATATATACACACACAGTTGTATTATATACACACACACACACACAGTTGTATTATATACACACACACACACACAGTTGTATTATATACACACACACACACACACACACACACACACAGTTGTATTATATATATATATATACACACACACACACACACGCACACACAGTTGTATTATATATACACACGCACACACAGTTGTATTATATACACACACACACACACACAGTTGTATTATATATACACACGCACACACAGTTGTATTATATATACACGCACACACAGTTGTATTATATATACACACGCACACACAGTTGTATTATATATACACACACACACACAGTTGTATTATATATACACACGCACACACAGTTGTATTATATATACACACGCACACACAGTTGTATTATATATACACACGCACACACAGTTGTATTATATACACACACACGCACACACAGTTGTATTATATATACACACGCACACACAGTTGTATTATACACACACACACACACACACAGTTGTATTATATACACACACACACAGTTGTATTATATATATATATATATACACACACACACACACACAGTTGTATTATATATACACACACACACACACACACACAGTTGTATTATATATATATATATATACACACACACACACACACACACACACAGTTGTATTATTTAGTGGCAGTAGTAAAGTCTGTTCTGTTTCTAGCTTGACTTTGGCAATTCAACCGAACAGAAAAGTTGACAGCAAAACCTTTTTCCCCCTTATGATCCAAAAATATTACATACACATAATTATTTATTTTTGGGGCTAGACAAAGTTGCCATTTTGGAGAAATAAAGTTTTCCTTTGCAGCAAGGTGACTCATAGTCCTGCCGTTATTTGAAGTAAATGCTCTTAAAACAAAACCCCCTGACAAATCTAAATTAAGACATTTGATTCAGTAGATCCATCTTTCCTCTGACCAGAGAAACAGTCCTGATTGTCTTTAATTGTATAGCCCTGTTAAAAATACTAATTTAATCTGTGTGTGTGTGCGTTTGTTTCCATATCAAGGTGTTGTTCATTCTGGAAATATTTATTTTCCTCAACATCTCTCATTACAAAAGGCTGTCTGTGAGCTGTCTGTGAGCTCCATCACATCACTGTCTGTGAGCTCCATCACATCACTAAAGACCTTCCATAATCTGCAATAGTGGAGTGTTTAAATCTTCTGTATTTTTCATAAATAAAACAATGGAGTGTTTAAAAGGTATAGTGATTAACTCACTGCTTCTCACAGTTCACACAAGGATGTGCTAATGTTTCACTGCTCTTAGTACAAAAAACCCAACAGATCATGAAAAGTACACATTTGACATTGACTGAGTACAACAAACGAATAAGATCAAGCATCAATGTGTCATCTAGAAAGACATATTTCAAAATAAAACTTTTTTACTCTTTTGTTAAAATACTTTTTAGTGTCACTATGATAGTTGTTCTAAACTGATAGTCATTCAACCATTTGAGAAACGTTTGAAATTAATTGTTTTCTGTCCTCCATTAATGATTAATTTAGAACAAAACGTTGATTTTATTTATTGACAATAGTTTGTTAATCAGTGGAAAAAACAGGTAATTCATCAGTTTTGTCTGAATGTTGTGATATGTAAAAAAGTTGTGTAGCGTAGATTAAAGGAGTCCAAACACAAAGCCTGTTCAAATTCTCCGCACAAGCAATCTCTACCCACTATATTCCAAATGGTTGATTGAACAAAAAATATTAAAATACCCTCAATATTCAAAAAACATTTTCTCTGCTGCAAGTAAAATAAATTCGTATTTTGCTGCTTGGCCAACATAGATGAATGTTACATTGTTCTGCACAAATGAATACAAATTAGTTTTTTCCATTGCAACATACTGTCCCAAGTGTTGCTAGGCAGATATGGAACATCTGGAACTTTCCTTAGGTTCTGCAGATTCAATGAAAGCGACACACACACACACACACACACCCACACAGTGCAATGTAGTGAAGTCATGTTAACATGGAGTTTTACCCAGATGAGACAGAAACTGGATGTCCACTCCTGTGTTGGAATGCATGTAGCACAGGCTGGAATATCACTCCTCTGTCTTGGAATGCATGTAGCACAAGCTGGAATATCACTCCTCTGTGTTGGAATGCATGTAGCACAAGCTGGAATATCACTCCTCTGTGTTGGAATGCATGTAGCACAAGCTGGAATATCACTCCTCTGTGTTGGAATGCATGTAGCGCAGGCTGGAATATCACTCCTCTGTGTTGGAATGCATGTAGCACAGGCTGGAATATCACTCCTCTGTGTTGGAATGCATGTAGCGCAGGCTGGAATATCACTCCTCTGTGTTGGAATGCATGTAGCGCAGGGTGGAATATCACTCCTCTGTGTTGGAATGCATGTAGCACAGGCTGGAATATCACTCCTCTGTGTTGGAATGCATGTAGCACAGGCTGGAATATCACTCCTCTGTGTTGGAATGCATGTAGCACAGGCTGGAATATCACTCCTCTGTGTTGGAATGCATGTAGCACAGGCTGGAATATCACTCCTCTGTGTTGGAATGCATGTAGCGCAGGCTGGAATATCACTCCTCTGTGTTGGAATGCATGTAGCGCAGGGTGGAATATCACTCCTCTGTGTTGGAATGCATGTAGCACAGGCTGGAATATCACTCCTCTGTGTTGGAATGCATGTAGCACAGGCTGGAATATCACTCCTCTGTGTTGGAATGCATGTAGCACAGGCTGGAATATCACTCCTCTGTGTTGGAATGCATGTAGCACAGGCTGGAATATCACTCCTCTGTGTTGGAATGCATGTAGCACAGGCTGGAATATCACTCCTCTGTGTTGGAATGCATGTAGCACAGGCTGGAATATCACTCCTCTGTGTTGGAATGCATGTAGCACAGGCTGGGTTGCACATTTGGCATTACTCTATTGGTTAATTAGTGCCAGGGGAAGATCAGTCACACACAGGTGGACCTTTTTTAAAGGACATTTCAACCCAACATGGTACAGTCGAGGTAAACAGGAAAACCTTACCCGAGGTGTAAAAGTACTCAATAAGTAAAGTAAAAAAACAAGGGAAGTTCAGGTAATTTAGGTTAACATAACACAGTCAAGTGCCGAGGAACCACTGATTTCTCAATAGTATTAGATATCATATGAACACAGGAAACGACATAGTGAAGCTTGGTTAATGATGGTATGATGGCTCTGAAGGTTTTCTAAAGATGTTGGGGCAGTTTCACCCAACATCGATGCCAGCTGACATGCACAAAGATCTGATATTCAGCATCTAAATTCCCATTAAGGGGTCAAATTAGGGGCAACTGGGCACTGAATGCCTGTTTACACACAACAGAAACTAGTTAACTATATATCTGGTATATCTGGGGGTTAACTAGTTAACTATATATCTGGTATATCTGGGGGTTAACTTGTTAACTATATATCTGGTATATCTGGGGGTTAACTAGTTAACTATATATCTGGTATATCTGGGGTTAACTATATATCTGGTATATCTGGGGGTTAACTAGTTAACTATATATCTGGGGTTAACTAGTTAACTATATATCTGGTATATCTGGGGGTTAACTAGTTAACTATATATCTGGGGGTTAACTAGTTAACTATATATCTGGTATATCTGGGGTTAACTAGTTAACGATATATCTGGTATATCTGGGGGTTAACTAGTTAACGATATATCTGGTATATCTGGGGGTTAACTAGTTAACGATATATCTGGTATATCTGGGGGTTAACTAGTTAACTATATATCTGGTATATCTGGGGGTTAACTAGTTAACGATATATCTGGTATATCTGGGGGTTAACTAGTTAACTATATATCTGGTATATCTGGGGGTTAACTAGTTAACTATATATCTGGTATATCTGGGGGTTAACTAGTTAACGATATATCTGGTATATCTGGGGGTTAACGTTTGTGTTTTCTGTCCTTGTTGGCCCAAAATGTGGGAGGAGATGCTGAGATTGATAACAACACACACATATACGGGCACACA
>CM055733.1:24897456-25084956 GCA_029465975.1 Dallia pectoralis
CGGTACTACTAGTCTACACCCCTACAGTAGCTAGCTATAGCATACGGTACTACTAGTCTACACCCCTACAGTAGCTAGCTATAGCATATGATACTACTAGTCTACACCCCTACAGTAGCTAGCTATAGCATACGGTACTACTAGTCTACACCCCTACAGTAGCTAGCTATAGCATACGGTACTACTAGTCTACACCCCTACAGTAGCTAGCTATAGCATATGATACTACTAGTCTACACCCCTACAGTAGCTAGCTATAGCATACGATACTACTAGTCTACACCCCTACAGTAGCTAGCTATAGCATACGATACTACTAGTCTACACCCCTACAGTAGCTAGCTATAGCATATGATACTACTAGTCTACACCCCTACAGTAGCTAGCTATAGCATACGGTACTACTAGTCTACACCCCTACAGTAGCTAGCTATAGCATACGGTACTACTAGTCTACAACCCTACAGTAGCTAGCTATAGCATACCATACATCAGACACACCTTACAGAGGTTATCGATAACTGCCAGAGCCTCATGTCTCATCCAGGCCGTACGACTGACACAAACTCAATCAGCATCTGAAGTGATTACTCAACATTAGTTTCATAGTCTTCACTGTTGTCTTGTCCAGACCGCCTGTAGTGGCAAACCCATTAAACTCACTCACCTAACATTGCATGTGCCTGACCCTTTTAACAACGTGCCATGGCATGATCTGCTAATGCTGAATATCTTTGGCATTAAAACATCCTTAACAGGTAACTGTGAAGTCCTTCACTGTCAGCCTTTTGCTACTGCCTTTTTTCCGTAGGCCTGGAAGACAAGTCAACAATGCCCTCTACAGGACATTAGTATTAATTACAGGACTTATACAGTGATTTACAGGTGTGAGTGTATTCGTTTTCATTGTGTTTTGTACTGACATCCTGAGGGAACGTTTTACAGCCAGTTGATATGAGAATCGGCTTCAAGGGACATAATTGAATACCACCGCTCGACTGTGTCCTTTTATACTGAATAAACTATTCCCTTCCCTCCATCCATTACCTCATGCACATCTGCCACTTTATACTGCCACTTGACACTTTAAAATAGCTACCTAGCTACCACGGACAATTATTTTTATGATCACTTTACCATAACTGTACATAGCTATAGATACCTAGGATTTTTATTTTTTACTATTGTATTGCTATATGATATATATTTCTGCTAAATGATGTATATTTCTTAGATAGGTCTTACATTTCTATTTTATTTTAATTTTATTTTTTATTATTGTATTGCAATGATGGGGAGGGCGAGATCCAAGCATTTCATTGCATAACCTGTTATTGTAATGACAAATAAACACCGTTGAATCCTTAACATTGAAAAATCGATCCAAAATAAGGAAGATATGTGTGTATTTGCCTGCTGTCTGTCTAAGAATACGAAATGCTGCAATTAAAAGGCTAAAAACAAAGACACTGTGGCAGTCAATTTACCGTGACAAGGAGACCAGAATCCCCGATAAGTGTTTATATAACTTATCTAACTTTAAACCTAACTCCTCGTTAACACTCCGTTACCCCAGACCAACAGGTCAGTGCTCCACCACTGTGGTGAATGAGATATGCAGATCAGGAGCCAGGTTTAATATTCCAGGACCCGTCAGGGTTTACCGGCCACTCACACTCACACTACACCACACTCACACTACACACCACACTCACACTACACCACACTCACACTACACCACACTCACACTACACCACACTCACACTACACCACACTCACACTACACCACACTCACACTACACCACACTACACCACACTCACACTACAGCACACTCACACTACACACCACACTCACACTACACGACACACCACACTACCACACACCACACTCACACTACACCACACTCACACTACACCACACTCACACTACACCACACACACACTCACACTACACCACACCCACAGTCACACTACACCACACTCACACTACAGCACACTCACACTACACCACACACCACACTCACACTACACACCACACTACCACACACCACACTCACACTACACCACACTCACTACACCACACTCACACTACACCACACACACACTACACCACACACACACTCACACTACACCACACCCACAGTCACACTACACCACACTCACACTACACCACACTCACACTACACCACACCCACACTACACCACACACCCACTCACACTACACACCACACTCACACTACACCACACACCCACACTCACACTACACTACACCACACACCCACTCAACTACACTACACCACACCCAGACCCACACTCACACCACACACTCACACTACACACCACACTACACCGCTTCACACAAACACACGGCGGTCTGGTGCTTGAACTGAATCAGACCAAACAGATTAGTGATTTGATTTGCTCCCCTTGGCACAGTCCTAATGGAAGTGGTAACGCTGTGTGAGCCGAGTGCCCCCCAGAGACAGCTCAGTGCCCGCTGGTTAGAGAGCATAATGATTTAATGAGGCCCGAACCAGGTTCTGATGAACCCCCCAACCCTCTGCTTAAATCCAGCTGGTGGTCTCATAGCTGCCAGTACTAATGACTGGGCTGAATCCAAAATGGCACCCTAATCGCTATGGTGAACTACAAAGAGGAGAGACAGGGGAAAAAGAGGGAGTCGCAGTGGGAGAGGGAGGGAGGTGGAAGTGTGGAGGGAGGGAGATAGGGAGGGAGGTGGAAGTGTGGAGGGAGGGAGATAGGGAGGGAGGTGGAAGTGTGGAGGGAAGGAGATGGAAGTGTGTAGGGAAGGAGATAGGGAGGGAGGTGGAAGTGTGTAGGGAAGGAGATGGCGAGGGAGGTGGAAGTGTGGAGGGAGGGAGATAGGGAGGGAGGTGGAAGTATGGAGGGAGGGAGATAGGGAGGGAGGTGGAAGTGTGGAAGGAAGGAGATAGCGAGGGAGGTGGAAGTGTGGAGGGAGGTGGAAGTGTGGAGGGAGGGAGGTGGAAGTGTGGAGGGAGGTGGAAGTGTGGAGGGAGGGAGGTGGAAGTGTGGAGGGAGGTGGAAGTGTGGAGGGAGGGAAACAAGGGCTGGACAATGAGGTTTGGCGTCGGAGGATTGAACCAGGGGGGTAAGATTGTTCCAGCGGGGGGAAGGGGGGGAGGGTAGGATTGTACCGGGGGGTGAGATTATACCAGCGGGGGGGTTAGATTGTACCAGGGGGGTGAGATTGTACCAGGGATTGTATACACTAAAAATAAGACAGAAATATGAATATGGAGTACTCCTGCCCTGAGAGCAGCGCATTATACACTAAAAATAAGAGAGTAATATGAATATGGAGTATTCCTGCCCTGAGAGCAGCGCATTATACACTAAAAAGACAACAACAATATGAATATGGAGTACTCCTGCCCTGAGAGCAGCGCATTATACACTAAAAAGACAACAGCAATATGAATATGGAGTACTGCTGCCCTGAGAGCAGCGCATTATACACTAAAAATAAGACAGCAATATGAATATGGAGTACTGCTGCCCTGAGAGCAGAGCATTATACACTAAAAATAAGACAGCAATATAAATATGGAGTACTCCTGCCCTGAGAGCAGCGCATTATACACTAAAAAGACAACAACAATATGAATATGGAGTACTCCTGCCCTGAGAGCAGCGCATTATACACTAAAAAGACAACAGCAATATGAATATGGAGTACTGCTGCCCTGAGAGCAGCGCATTATACACAAAAAATAAGACAGCAATATGAATATGGAGTACTTCTGCCCTGAGAGCAGCGCATTATACACTAAAAATAAGACATAAATATGAATATGGAGTACTCCTGCCCTGAGAGCAGCGCATTATACACTAAAAAGACGACAGTAATATGAATATGGAGTACTCCTGCCCTTAGAGCAGCACATTATACACTAAAAAGACGACAGCAATATGAATATGGAGTACTCCTGCCCTGAGAGCAGCGCATTATACACTAAAAATAAGACAGCAATATGAATATGGAGTACTCCTGCCCTGAGAGCAGCGCATTATACACTAAAAAGACGACAGCAATATAAATATGGAGTACTCCTGCCCTGAGAGCAGCGCATTATACACTAAAAATAAGACAGCGATATGATTATGGAGTAAAGTTACTCCTGCCCTGAGAGCAGCGGATTATAACTTAAACTAAAAGGAACACAGTAATATGAACCTGAGAACTCCTGCCCCGAGAGAAGCATACAGTACAAAAAAATAACACATTATGATACTGAGTCCCGGAGATTTGAGTTATGTGATCGCATAACTTATCGGTTTCACAGACCGCGCGTGGTAGTATTGGGAAAGCGTTAATGTTAACGTTATGCTAATTCTACGTTAGCTGCTTTGGTGTGGTTGACTGAAGCACGCATCTATGGAGGACCAAGTCTGCCGAAATTAAAAATAAATGAATAAATAAATAAAAGCATCAGTACAAGTATTTTACAACAAAATATACGTAAAAAAATAAAATGATAGAATTGAAAATTTAATTAATCTTTAGTGTTCTCCTATTTATTTATTTCCATAATCATTTATTTCTGTAATTATTTATTTCTGTAAGTATTTATTTCCGTTTATATTTATTTCCGTTGACATTTATTTCCGTATATATTTATTTCTGTATTTCCTCAACCTTAGGCAAATGAGGAGGGTGTCAACCATAGTACGTCACAGTGGTATCAGTAATCCTATTGGTTAATCGGTGTAGGAGTTCCAAGATCGACATTATATTTCTACACTGCTATAACTACGGAAGTAATGCACTGCCTATGGCGTTTAAATTTCTAAAAATCGAATAAATGAAAATCCATCAAACTGTAAGTCCTATTTTGATGTAGTGCTAAATTATTTTAGTTCGCAAGCGATGTGCACAACCAAATGAATAGCGCATGATTGGCCGATAAACAAATCTATTTATATGTATCTCTCTGTCCACAGTCGGCTCACAGCTTCAGTTGTTTGTGTCCTAAGCAGGACACGCAAACTAAACCGGTTACATTGCACACAGTGTTCATATCGGACCAAAACGCTCCTAGTATAACCGCAGTTGGTATCAACTTTCGCAGTGCATTGCCGCCCCCTGCTGTCCTGAACGTTTACATCTGTTTCTCCCTCTCTGCGCTTGATTGCTTTGGTTGAACGATTAAGTCCCGCCCCCTCATTTGCCTACGATTGTGGAAATACAGAAATAAATATATACGTAAATAAATATGAACGGAAATAAATGTAAACGGAAATAAATATAAACGGAAATAAATACTTACAGAAATAAAAAAATTACAGAAATAAATATAAACGGAAATAAATATAAACTGAAATAAATATAAACTCAAATAAATACTTACAGAAATAAATAATTACAGAAATAAATGATTGTGGAAATAAATAAATAGAAGAAAACTACAGATTGATTACATTTTCTTACGTATATTTTGATGTAAAATACTTGTACTGATGCTTTTATTTATTTATTCATTTATTTTTAATTCTGGCAGACTTGGTCCTCCATACGCATCAAATACATCCGATATAAACGATGAATTAGTTTTGTGCATTTTAATGTTCCCCAATTATCTTAGCACAATATAGAGGCTGTTTATCTGTGAATTTCAACTGTGAATTTCGAATTTCAAAAAACAAAACATTTAATAAATTCACTTACCTTATGACAAGTGATCTTTCTCCCACGAACAGTCAATAACGCGTCGTCGTCCGTAAGATTCTTCCCTCCATATTTCCAAACGCCTTAATCCCGCCTCTACTTTAATTTCATTGGTTGAATCTGTAAACCATTCATTTTCTTTTCTGCCCTTAGAACAAGTTTGAGTAAGTAAAACTCCCATCTGCGAAGTAGATGGTCTGCTGGGAAGTAGATGGTCTGCTGGGAAGTAGATGGTCTGCTGGGAAGTAGATGGTCTGCTGGGAAGTAGATGGTCTGCTGGGAAGTAGAGTATAACACCAGTTTAAAAGACAGCGGATCAGGCTAATTGGGAAAAAAAATGTATTCTGACCTCCCTAGACATGACTTCTACACTGAAGAGATGGTTGTTTGGCAGATGGTCTCTCAGTTTGCAATAACCCACAGGCCTTAACATTTACATTTTACATTTACATTTACATTTTGCGCAATTAGCAGACGCTCTTATCCAGAGCGACTTACAATAAGTGCAGGCATTTCACATATAGCTAAAACACACATCAAAAATGCAATAAGTACATTGTTCCTGGGTGGGTGCAGGGGGAAGTGCTAGAGATAGAAGGGGTGCTAGGAGAGGAGGAATGGGTGATAATCGTAGGAGAATGATTCGGTAGTGAAGTTTCAAACAGTCGAGAGTTGTGGAGCTCCATTCATGGAGCTACTGGAGGTACAGTTTGAGGAGGAATGTTTTTAGACGTTTTTTGAAGATTGGTAGAGAGTCCGATGATCTGATCTCCAGAGTGGAGTTGTTCCACCATTGCGGGGCAAGCACGGAGAACAATTTAGACTGAGCAGATCGAGAGTTGCCCTTCCGTAGGGATGGCACTACCAAGAGGCCTGAGGTGGCAGAACGAAGTGCTCGCGTGGGTGTGTACGGCTTGATTAGTGACTGGATGTAGGAGGGGGCGGTTCCTCTTGTTGCCCCATAGGCTAGCACCATGGTTTTGTAGTGGATGCGTGCTTCGACCGGGAGCCACTGTAGTGTGCGGAACAGCTGAGTGACGTGGGAGAACTTTGGTAGATTGAAGATCAGGCGGGCAAAGAGCTATTATCTTTCAGCTTACAGCTAATTGGTTGATGACCGTAATATTAATTAGACAACATGAAGGAGAATACTTTTGTTTCAGAGCAGCCTGCCTGAGGCTGGAATCTGAGCCCCATGTAATATGCAGAAGCATTCGAGTCCTCAATGCTCAGAACAGTCTGGTCCTCTCTCAGTCCGGTCCTCTCTCAGTCCGGTCCTCTCTCCACCATGTTAAGCCTCCCTTCATAGAAAACAATCAATATTTTAGAGCGCCGGCTATAGCAATGAACTGTAGAGAGTAAGGCAAGGAGAAATTACATCCTACATTTCAAAGCCAGTGCGATCGTACTGCTGTGCGGTTCGTCAAGGCCAAAAAACCTTTTTTAAATAGTTGGGTGTTATTGTGGATCTGGTCCATGGTGAGGGTTTGTTCACGAACTCATAGACGCACCGAGCGATCAACGTGAGGACAAGAGAAATGGAAAGAAAATGTGTTATTGTGGATCTGGTCCATGGTGAGGGTTTGTTCACGAACTCATAGACGCACCGAGCGATCAACGTGAGGACAAGAGAAATGGAAAGAAAATGTGTTATTGTGGATCTGGTCCATGGTGAGGGTTTGTTCACGAACTCATAGACGCACCGAGCGATCAACGTGAGGACAAGAGAAATGGAAAGAAAATGTGTTATTGTGGATCTGGTCCATGGTGAGGGTTTGTTCACGAACTCATAGACGCACCGAGCGATCAACGTGAGGACAAGAGAAATGGAAAGAAAATGTGTTATTGTGGATCTGGTCCATGGTGAGGGTTTGTTCACGAACTCATAGACGCACCGAGCGATCAACGTGAGGACAAGAGAAATGGAAAGAAAATGTGTTTGGGTGGATCCGGGACCAACCTAATTGCCTTCATCATATTCCAACTATCCATTACAAAGAAACGGTGACCGGACATGACACACTAATGATTCATCTGTTGTTTTTAACCACTTTGCGAGACCATCTAACACACAAGCTGGTGTTTCTAATTCCTGCCTCTGTGTTTGTATACTGGTAAGGGCTGACCGATATGTAGTAGTCATTATGTCTGCCTCGCACAAGTCTAATGAGACGAGCAGGCAGCGGTTTGTCTGTAATAGTGGAGACGAGGAAGCATTTGGTTACAGACAATGCTGCTAACAACTCAAGTAATATCATACAATGTCTGAAATGCATTGGGGATGTTTCTTATTAGGTACAGAAATGTGTTCAATTCCAATATCATTTTGGTGGTGCAAACATTTTTGTTACTTTCAATGCACAATGTGATTTCCATGGAGAGACGTGTGTTGTCCTAAATGAAATCTAATGAAACAGTGAAAGAAAGAAATGGTTGCTTCATCTCACCTGCTTCTCTAATAATAGTCTTGTGAACCAAGTTGTTTGAGGTAAAGTAGTTCAGGGATCTGAAAACTGGATCCCTAGATTCCAGGGGATGTTCCTTAGTGATTTCTGTATTTTGACATGAAGTAAGAAGTAAGCAGTTTTAGCATCAATACATACAATTCAGAAACACAATAGCTAGCTAGCATTAAGCACCACAACTCTCCATTCAGACACATAATAGCGAGCTAGCATTAAGCACCACAACTCTCCATTCAGACACATAATAGCTAGCTAGCATTAAGCACCACACCTCTCCATTCAGACACATAATAGCTAGCTAGCATTAAGCACCACAACTCTCCATTCAGACACATAATAGCTAGCTAGCATTAAGCACCACAACTCTCCATTCAGACACATAATAGCTAGCTAGCATTAAGCACCACAACTCTCCATTCAGACACATAATAGCTAGCTAGCATTAAGCACCACAACTCTCCATTCAGACACATAATAGCTAGCTAGCATTAAGCACCACAACTCTCCATTCAGACACATAATAGCTAGCTAGCATTAAGCACCACAACTCTCCATTCAGACACACAATAGTTAGCTAGCATTAAGCACCACAACTCTCCATTCAGACACATAATAGCTAGCTAGCATTAAGCACCACAACTCTCCATTCAGACACACAATAGCTAGCTAGCATTAAGCACCACAACTCTCCATTCAGACACATAATAGCGAGCTAGCATTAAGCACCACAACTCTCCATTCAGACACATAATAGCTAGCTAGCATTAAGCACCACACCTCTCCATTCAGACACATAATAGCTAGCTAGCATTAAGCACCACAACTCTCCATTCAGACACATAATAGCTAGCTAGCATTAAGCACCACAACTCTCCATTCAGACACATAATAGCTAGCTAGCATTAAGCACCACAACTCTCCATTCAGACACATAATAGCTAGCTAGCATTAAGCACCACAACTCTCCATTCAGACACATAATAGCTAGCTAGCATTAAGCACCACAACTCTCCATTCAGACACATAATAGCTAGCTAGCATTAAGCACCACAACTCTCCATTCAGACACACAATAGTTAGCTAGCATTAAGCACCACAACTCTCCATTCAGACACATAATAGCTAGCTAGCATTAAGCACCACAACTCTCCATTCAGACACACAATAGCTAGCTAGCATTAAGCACCACAACTCTCCATTCAGACACATAATAGCTAGCTAGCATTAAGCACCACAACTCTCCATTCAGACACATAATAGCTAGCTAGCATTAAGCACCACAACTCTCCATTCAGACACATAATAGCTAGCTAGCATTAAGCACCACACCTCTCCATTCAGACACATAATAGCTAGCTAGCATTAAGCACCACAACTCTCCATTCAGACACATAATAGCTAGCTAGCATTAAGCACCACACCTCTCCATTCAGACACATAATAGCTAGCTAGCATTAAGCACCACAACTCTCCATTCAGACACATAATAGCTAGCTAGCATTAAGCACCACAACTCTCCATTCAGACACATAATAGCTAGCTAGCATTAAGCACCACAACTCTCCATTCAGACACACAATAGTTAGCTAGCATTAAGCACCACACCTCTCCATTCAGACACATAATAGCTAGCTAGCATTAAGCACCACAACTCTCCATTCAGACACATAATAGCTAGCTAGCATTAAGCACCACAACTCTCCATTCAGACACATAATAGCTAGCTAGCATTAAGCACCACAACTCTCCATTCAGACACATAATAGCTAGCTAGCATTAAGCACCACAACTCTCCATTCAGACACATAATAGCTAGCTAGCATTAAGCACCACACCTCTCCATTCAGACACATAATAGCTAGCTAGCATTAAGCACCACAACTCTCCATTCAGACACATAATAGCTAGCTAGCATTAAGCACCACAACTCTCCATTCAGACACATAATAGCTAGCTAGCATTAAGCACCACACCTCTTAATTCAGACATTATATCCTATGCAATGTTTCAGACCAATCTCTTTTCACACTCTCTGGACTGGACATCATTGAACTGGGCGTTCTCAGGATCTGCTCTGGTGTCAGCACACTCCTCTGTTCTCCTTTTCCATTTTCATGTTTTCCTATTTAAAGAAATGTTTCTAGTTAATCTTTAACAGAGCCTTAAACTGTTACACCCAGGTGGAAACAAGAGATCTTGATGACCGGTACTCTTTTCAAAAAAAAATATTTTTGGAATTCTATCATTTTAGTTACTTTTAGTTGGCTACTTTAATGCTTCAAATAATAACCGTAGGTCATACTTCAGGCATCCATTTTGTATAGGTCATACTTCAGGCATCCATTTTGTATAGGTCATACTTCAGGCATCCATTTTGTATAGGTCATACTTCAGGCATCCATTTTGTATAGGTCATACTTCAGGCATACATTTTGTATAGGTCATACTTCAGGCATCCATTTTGTATAGGTCATACTTCAGGCAATCTATTTTGTATAGGTCATACTTAAGGCATCCATTTTGTATAGGTCATACTTCAGGCATCCATTTTGTATAGGTCATACTTCAGGCATCCATTTTGTATAGGTCATACCTCAGGCATCCATTTTGTATAGGTCATACCTCAGGCATCCATTTTGTATAGGTCATACTTCAGGCATCCATTTTGTATAGGTCATACTTTAGGCATCCATTTTGTATAGGTCATACCTCAAGTATCCATTTTGTATAGGTCATACCTCAGGCATCCATTTTGTTTTACCTGGTGCTGCCAGAAGGTTAGTATCTTATATCCTTGAAGCCAGTATATTTTCTTATGCCAATATGACACCATCTTCTGGAAAAAACAGCACAATCTTTCAGACAAATACTTTCTTTTATTCAGACATCCTAAGTCAGTTCTCAGTAGGTGTTGTTCTGAGTCATTCTACCCTGAATTGCATTCTGTTACATGAACACTCACACACAGCAGTCAGTATAACAATTGTAAAAGCATGTTGAGTTAAAAGGTGAACCAAATCATTTATTGGGTTTGGGTGGGATAAGGCTACCGTATTTCTACCTCTGTTCCATGCTGGGGGAGAAGCAGAGCTGTTCTGATTGCAAACCCACTGGTATGTTGATTACGGCACTGGGTCCTCGTCCTGGCCACAAGACTGCCATTATGCTAGATGTGACATCATATAGGCGTATCTGTGTAAAAGAAATCATGTCATAAGAATCTGAGTAAAACTATTTGTCACTCAAATAGTTGTCGTAACACCCGGGAGAAGCCCTGTGATGTGTTCTAATCTGCATGTAATAACATGCACATGTGCTAACATGCGTGTCCTACCCCAGACTCTTATGTTACACCTGTTTCCAATTGGTCTGATCTTGTTTGATTACATTACATTTTCACTCAGATAAATTACCTCAATAAAACAGTACCTTACATACAGACGGTCAGGGTAAACGCAGTGTCTTAAACACACATCCGTACGTTCAAATATAATGATAAAACAGAAAACAGGTGCGGACAAAACTCAGGTGATTAGAATGTCCTTGATTATTCCCCCTCTCCGCTGGCGGGGGTGTGCAAAATCAGGCATAGAGAGGGACAGATCTCCGCGTCTCACAAATAGCTACCCCACTGAGCAAAATGTACTATTGAATTGCCTGTCCCCAGAGATCTTTAGATTCAGTATTTAACCAAAAGTTACTCTGGATAAGAGCATGTGGTTAATTGTATAAATGATGTAAAATATGATTATGAGTTGTTTTTGACCCTTCACCACAATACTGACCTTGAACATTTAAAACAGTGAATAGTCAAGCAAAAACCCTTTCCCCTTGGACATGCTCTGTATAAATCATTAAGGACCCCAGGCAGTCTTGTACTTACCATTCAGGACAGCATGGTCATGTCTGCAGTATTCTTTCCTTTACACTCGGAAATAAATAATCGTGAAGTGAAGATGAAAAAATTCTAAAGCACAGATCATCTCTAGATATCATGTAAAATGTGATGGCTGTTTTGCATTGTCTAAGCCAGCCGGTTGGTTTAAGTGGAACACATTAAACTGAATTTGCTTAATTGTAAACTCATTAACTAATGTTTTAGCTAAACGTGTATCAAAAGCGCGTCAGAAGTGTTCCCGCAGTCTAAAACAACCACAGCTGCACTTGCAGGGGAGATAACGGATAAAAATCAAAGAAAGATTTATATTGAGTTTTATACAAATTCATATGCAGGCACTTGTGTGGAATTAAGTAAAATTCCTATAATGTGCTGGTTAGATCATCATAGTAACACAATGTGTTTCACATCAGCCTACGCCTTCCACAGGGTGTCAATTACATAGTCAAGAATTATAGAAGAAAAAGCTACTATATAATTGTAATATATAGTAATTATATAATCGAGAAGAAGCAGTTATGTAACATTGAAACACCTGTGTCTGACAATTACAAGTAGTTACACCATATGACCACTAGGGTCCGGCAAAACACCAGTCACACAATAGTATTGACAGCAATATATCAGAATCAGGTTTATTCACACAAGGAATTGTGAGACTGCTAAGGGCGGTCTAGTACTAGATGCATATTCATTGGACTCACCGCCGTGTGGAAGAAGCTGGTCTTTTTTAGGATTTATTTTTGCTGATTTTATAGGATTTATTGCTGTCTGTTGTTATAAGATATCACAACAATCACACATTGAATAGCTGTATTTCTGTTGAATGTAATCTATCAGAAATTACAATTAGGTTCATGAAGAATGTATGAAAAGTAGCAAAAATCCTATTCCTGAAAACATCCTAATCTAATATGGGGTAGAAGAGAACACATTAAAACGTGTGGTGTTTTAAACACAGGTGTTTCAATGCTACCTGATGGCTTCTTTTCCACTTTGCATTGACACTTTGATTTTTATGATGATCTAGCCAGCACGTTAAAGGAGGTTTACTATAAATTTAAATAAGTGCCTGGATTAGCTAATATGTTGACTTCTGCCTTCCTAATACCATAGCTATTTGTACAATGGCTAAAATCAAAGCCACACAGTCCTCACTAGCGTCCAGAGTGTAATTACAAATCAATTTACCTTGAGCCTTAATCAAATTCTTGTCTGTTGAGTTGTGACTGTGAGACCGTCCTGTGATGTTGTCTGTGATTAGTAAGTCTGTCCTGTGATGTTTGTCTGTGATTAGTTAGTCTGTCCTGTGATGTTTGTCTGTGATTAGTTAGTCTGTCCTGTGATGTTTGTCTGTGATTAGTTAGTCTGTCCTGTGATGTTTGTCTGTGATTAGTGAGTCTGTCCTGTGATGTTGTCTGTGATTAGTTAGTCTGTCCTGTGATGTTTGTCTGTGATTAGTTAGTCTGTCCTGTGATGTTTGTCTGTGATTAGTGAGTCTGTCCTGTGATGTTGTCTGTGATTAGTGAGACAGTCCTGTTATGTTTGTCTGTGATTAGTGAGTCTGTCCTGTGATGTTGTCTGTGATTAGTGAGACAGTCCTGTTATGTTTGTCTGTGATTAGTGAGACAGTCCTGTTATGTTTTCTGTGATGATGGTGAGAGTGCATCATCAAAATGCATAACGTATTTGACCACTAGAGGGGGCCCTTATTCAGCAAAATCTTTTTTGAGATCACAGTAGAAAACATATATGGGTGATCATATTCTCATCAAACAAAAGTTTATATAAAGGAACGTGTGATTGATATTAATGTGGGAGTTGATCATTATTCTGATTGGCTAATTATGTAATTCACCCTATGGTCATTTAATAGAAAGCGATTAACATATCAGTGATTCCAACAGAAACTGTCTCAGGATATTGTGTTTAGGAGAAATAAACCAGGCTGATGTGAAATGGTGCTATTTAAACCACAAAATGCAATTTAAGTGCAGTACTTAAATAATGTTTCATTTTAGCCATTTCTGTTTTAATTGTAGAAGGCTCTTATCTCTATGTTGGTACTTGGGATGGTATATTGGAGGCTATAAAAGTTAAATTAAAGTCTTTTAGAAAAGAGACAGAAATTGATCAGACTGGAACTCATTTAAACTAACTTGACAACGCTAATGCTGCTTTAAACCTGAGATATATACTCTGAACCAATAACACCAGGGGGTTCGTAGGTGTGTGTGTAAAGGTGTGTATGTGGGTGTGTGTGTAGATGTGTGTATCTAGGTGTGTGTGTGTGTATGTAGGTGTGTGTGTGTGTGTAGGTGTGTGTGTGTAGGTGTGTGTGTGTGTGTGTGTGTAGGTCTGTGTGTGTGTAGGTCTGTGTGTGTGTGTACTGTACAGACATAACAAACCTTGTAGGAAACAAGTACCCTTGTGAGGATGGTAAAACCAGACTAATTCTGTGGTATGATGAAACCAAATTAGAACACTTTGGCCTGAATGCCAAATCCTCCGTCTGGGGAAATCATGGATCCACCCATCACCTGGCTGTTACCATTCTTATGGAGAAGCCTTATGCTCAAGGAAATGTAATCAATTATTCATTACCTTTATAACATATTGAGTACAAATAGTGCTTTTCAGAAACTATTCAGGTGTATTTAGCTTTGTTCATTTTTTCTAATCAGAAGGCCCTGTCTCCCATATCCTGCCAATCAGAAGGCCCTGTCTCCCATATCCTGCCAATCAGAAGGCCCTGTCTCCCATATCCTGCCAATCAGAAGGCCCTGTCTCCCATATCCTGCCAATCAGAAGGCCCTGTCTCCCATATCCTGCCAATCAGAAGGCCTTGTCTCCCATATCCTGCCAATCAGAAGGCCTTGTCTCCCATATCCTGCCAATCAGAAGGCCCTGTCTCCCATATCCTGCCAATCAAAAGGCCCTGTCTCCCATATCCTGCCAATCAGAAGGCCCTGTCTCCCATATCCTGCCAATCAGAAGGCCCTGTCTCCCATATCCTGCCAATCAGAAGGCCTTGTCTCCCATATCCTGCCAATCAGAAGGCCCTGTCTCCCATATCCTGCCAATCAGAAGGCCTTGTCTCCCATATCCTGCCAACCAGAAGGCCCTGTCTCCCATATCCTGCCAATCAGAAAGCCTTGTCTCCCATATCCTGCCAATCAGAAGGCCCTGTCTCCCATATCCTGCCAACCAGAAGGCCCTGTCTCCCATATCCTGCCAATCAGAAGGCCTTGTCTCCCATATCCTGCCAACCAGAAGGCCCTGTCTCCCATATCCTGCCAATCAGAAAGCCTTGTCTCCCATATCCTGCCAATCAGAAGGCCCTGTCTCCCATATCCTGCCAACCAGAAGGCCCTGTCTCCCATATCCTGCCAATCAGAAAGCCTTGTCTCCCATATCCTGCCAATCAGAAGGCCCTGTCTCCCATATCCTGCCAACCAGAAGGCCCTGTCTCCCATATCCTGCCAATCAGAAAGCCTTGTCTCCCATATCCTGCCAATCAGAAGGCCCTGTCTCCCATATCCTGCCAACCAGAAGGCCCTGTCTCCCATATCCTGCCAATCAGAAAGCCTTGTCTCCCATATCCTGCCAATCAGAAGGCCTTGTCTCCCATATCCTGCCAATGAGAAACATCTCCAGCATGTCATCAACCTTTTATCCAGAACTTTCCGTTTAGCCACTCCATCATCTAGGCCTGATTGATGGAGTGAGGCAGCGATGGTTGTCCTTCTGGTATGTTCTCTGATCTCTGCAGAGAAAACACATTTCACAGCGCTGGAACCCAATGTGATCCTGTGAACATTCAAGGCTCCAGCATTTCTTTAACGACCTTCCCCAGAACTATGGCTCGACACAGTTCTAGTTTTTCTAATCTGCTCTCTGAAGAAAACTCAAGTTCAACAGACATTTTAAGGCCATTGAAGTGATGCAAAAGGCATCTGAGGTCAGCTAGGTGTCCTGGTGAATAATCTGAATATGTATCAGAGACCAAGTTTCCTATTTAATACATGCTATTTAATACATGCTGTTTAATACATGCTGTTTAATACATGCTGTTTAATACATGCTGTTTAATACATGCTGTTTAATACATGCTGTTTAATACATGCTGTTTAATACATGCTGTTTAATACATGCTGTTTAATACATGCTGTTTAATACATGCTATTTAATACATGCTATTTAATACATGCTTTTTAATACATGCTGTTTAATACATGCTGTTTAATACATGCTGTTTAATACATGCTATTTAATACATGCTATTTTAATACATGCTGTTTAATACATGCTGTTTAATACATGTTATTTAATACATGCTGTTTAATACATGCTATTTAATACATGCTGTTTAATACATGCTGTTTAATACATGCTGTTTAATACATGCTGTTTAATACATGCTGTTTAATACATGCTGTTTAATACATGCTATGTAATACATGCTGTTTAATACATGCTGTTTAATACATGCTGTTTAATACATGCTGTTTAATACATGCTGTTTAATACATGCTGTTTAATACATGCTGTTTAATACATGCTGTTTAATACATGCTATTTAATACATGCTATTTAATACATGCTGTGTAGACTGACAGCAATAAGAACTTAAGTCTAATATACAACAAGGTGTTGATAAAATGGTGTTATTATAGTGTGGATTTAATAAGTGTATATCCAAAGGCATTTGTAAATGTAATTTGATCAATCCTGATTTTTACCTGAAGCCCTTCAAGGCCCTGGCTTTTACCCACTGGTTAAGTTTAACCGGTTAGTGCTAATTTTTTATGTAAATGTATTTGTGGTAACCACAAAGATAAAAAACAATGTGTGTGTGTGTGTGTTGTATGTGGGTGTGTGTGTGTGTTTGTTGTATGTGGGTGTGTGTGTGTTGTATGTGGGTGTGTGTGTGTGTGTTGTATGTCTTTGTCAGAGTACACATGGGTTTGTGGTCTTCCGTCTGCTGAGTGTGGGTGTGTGTGTGTGTTGTATGTCTTTGTCAAAGTACACATGGGTTTGTGGTCTTCCGTCTGCTGTGTGTGGGTGTGTGTGTGTGTATGTGGGTGTGTGTGTGTGTGTGCTTGTATAAGCACTTGCGTGGCTACCCTCCCTTTGACGGCCCTATATTTTCTTTAACCTCTACTGAAGGTGACACACATCCGTTTTTTCAGGGAGAACTTCACATTCTACCTTGGGAAGGGCGAGTCCCTTATTTATCAACATTATTGGTTGTCCCCTTTACTTAGCTAAAGCTATTTCACACATGGTTAGATCGAGGATGGGAAAGACTCCTGGGGTGGAGATTCTGCCAGCCTGCCACCGTATTTCCCAGACCCCTAATCACTTGGTGGACTGTCATGTGAACAAACACACAATGAAATCTCCCCCAAGTCATCTGGCATCGCCCAGGTCCAGAAGCTGTATGCTCCAGTCCATTTCAGATGTCCTATTTCTTTATATTCACTAATGTCCTGTGGTTGGTTCTGCCTCTTACTACTGCCTGTCAATAACTGAAACTTTTCACACTTCTCACCTGTGTCCTATGGCAGCTTATAGCTAATTCTGAATAATCAATATTCAGATGCTTTGGACAAATCCGATTTGCTTGTACATAAAGTCATGTTATTACGAGTGATTTTGGTGTTATTACGAGTGATTCTGTGGATGTTTTATCAGGTCAGATTAGTAGCTCATTGTAACCACTTCGTTAAAAAACTTTGTCCATTGTTTATTCCAAACCCAAGTTCATCTGAAATGACATAGAAATAAAAGAGTGTGACTTGGTAACAACTGCACAATCAGACACCAGACAAATTTAGATTTATAATTAAGATCTCAGACTGAATTGTGTACGATGAGTTAATGGAATTCGTTCTGCTTATGTTCAGTACGATGTTCACCTGTCTGCACACGGACCACGACAAACCCAATTGTGCACGGAGACCAGAGCCAGCGAGAAACAGTGCCGGACTGTGATTGGCTTGGACGGGATTTATAGGCCGTGTCACAGCCATTTCATGCTGAGGCCTGTTTCACTCAGAGTGAGCTAACATAAAGATTTACAACTAAGCCTAAAACGTTTCTTTGGGCTTTTGGTAAGCTTGGCTGTGCTGTTATCTCAGAGCTCCACAAAGCCATTCTTTATCCCTCACCTCGTGTACCAATAACACACCAACACCTGTTCCTCACACCCAGCTCCCTCCCTCACCTCGTGTACCAATAACACACCAACACCTGTTCCTCACACCCAGCTCCCTCCCTCACCTCGTGTACCAATAACACACCAACACTTGTTCCTCACACCCAGCTCCCTCCCTCACCTCGTGTACCAATAACACACCAACACCTGTTCCTCACACCCAGCTCCCTCCCTCACCTCGTGTACCAATAACACACCAACACTTGTTCCTCACACCCAGCTCCCTCCCTCACCTCGTGTACCAACACACCAACACTTGTTCCTCACACCCAGCTCCCTCCCTCACCTCGTGTACCAATAACACACCAACACCTGTTCCTCACACCCAGCTCCCTCCCTCACCTCGTGTACCAATAACACACCAACACCTGTTCCTCACACCCAGCTCCCTCCCTCACCTCGTGTACCAATAACACACCAACACCTGTTCCTCACACCCAGCTCCCTCCCTCACCTCGTGTACCAATAACACACCAACACTTGTTCCTCACACCCAGCTCCCTCCCTCACCTCGTGTACCAATAACACACCAACACCTGTTCCTCACACCCAGCTCCCTCCCTCACCTCGTGTACCAATAACACACCAACACTTGTTCCTCACACCCAGCTCCCTCCCTCACCTCGTGTACCAATAACACACCAACACCTGTTCCTCACACCCAGCTCCCTCCCTCACCTCGTGTACCAATAACACACCAACACCTGTTCCTCACACCCAGCTCCCTCCCTCACCTCGTGTACCAACACACCAACACTTGTTCCTCACACCCAGCTCCCTCCCTCACCTCGTGTACCAAAAACACACCAACACCTGTTCCTCACACCCAGCTCCCTCCCTCACCTCGTGTACCAATAACACACCAACACCTGTTCCTCACACCCAGCTCCCTCCCTCACCTCGTGTACCAATAACACACCAACACTTGTTCCTCACACCCAGCTCCCTCCCTCACCTCGTGTACCAATAACACACCAACACCTGTTCCTCACACCCAGCTCCCTCACTCCTCTGTAACCATATCATACCAACACCAGTTCCTCACCACATCATCCCATACAAACATCATCCTCTACCAACATCAGCCTCTACCCACATCAGCCTCTACCCACATCAGCCTCTACCCACATCAGCCTCTACCCACATCATCCTCTACCCACATCATCCCATACCAACATCATCCACATCAGCCTCTACCCACATCAGCCTCTACCCACATCATCCCATACCCACATCAGCCTCTACCCACATCAGCCTCTACCCACATCAGCCTCTACCCACATCAGCCTCTACCCACATCAGCCTCTACCCACATCATCCCATACCAACATCATCCACATCAGCCTCTACCCACATCAGCCTCTACCCACATCATCCCATACCCACATCAGCCTCTACCCACATCAGCCTCTACCCACATCAGCCTCTACCCACATCAGCCTCTACCCACATCAGCCTCTACCCACATCAGCCTCTACCCACATCAGCCTCTACCCACATCAGCCTCTACCCACATCATCCTCTACCCACATCATCCTCTACCCACATCATCCTGTGTTTCTGACATCTCTAACAGGTAGGACGGCCAGACGGGTATATATACAGTAGAACACATTCTACCCATAATCCTCAGTAATATTACTTGTCTAGCAGACTCTATTTCAAGCTCGACTGATTGTGTAAAACCGTACAGCTTCACACTAAATTCCCCAGGCTCTTTAGTAATCAAGTTATGTCTGTGTTCTGTCCATGTTTAACTGTATATTACTGTGTCAAAGTAAAGATTTGGGATTTGTAAACCAGGAGAAGATTTACTTCAAGTTCAAGTTCCACTTTATTTATCCTTCGACAATGAAATTTGATGTGCAGCAGGACATCCAAAAAACCACACATACACATGATACATTCCTGAGTGCGTAATTGTAGGTTTTGAGCACAGAGTACTATATTGTGCACGCGCAAGTCTTGAAACACGCTCGCTCAACTTGCAGGTGCGCGCTCAAAAACTCGTTCTCTGCGCACAAGTCATGTCCTCCGCGCGCTCAACCTCATCACTCTGTGCGCGCTCAAGTCTTGAGACACACGCTCGCTCAACTTCAACAGAGCGTTACAAATGTGCCACAAAACCAACCAATCAGAGGATTAAACAAGATTTAAACACCATTTTGGTAAATGTTTTCCACCGTAGTTGGAAATAAAATATCTTGTCCAACGCTAGTTGGTGGTTGTCTTATTTTATCTGAAATGCATCATTTCAGATTGCTTTTTTTTTTTTGTTCTGTTTGGTGATATTGTAACATATTTTCCTTGGTTGTTTTTCAACTGGCAAATGTATGAAAAGCTAGAAGCCTTTACAAATGCTTCATTAAACTGCAGCAATAGCAGAATTCATAAGACAAATGAACAGACAATTACAATTGTCACCGTTTAGAGTGATGTCACCGTTCAGAGTGATGTCACCGTTCAGAGTGATGTCACCGTTCAGAGTGATGTCACCGTTCAGAGTGATGTCACCGTTCAGAGTGATGTCACCGTTCAGATTGATGTCACCGTTCAGAGTGATGTCACCGTTCAGAGTGATGTCACCGTTCAGAGTGATGTCACCGTTCAGAGTGATGTCACCGTTCAGATTGATGTCACCGTTCAGAGTGATGTCACCGTTCAGAGTGATGTCACCGTTCAGAGTGATGTCACCGTTCAGAGTGATGTCACCGTTCAGAGCGGCATTTCAGGTTCTCTGCTCTCATCCAGACCCTAAAGCTCTACTGGTTCTGCTTTCTAAATGCTTATCACAGTGTACCGCCCTGGGGCTCTGGTCTGAACTAGTGCCCTGGTTGGGGAATTTACTGACATTTGGTACCTCCCTAGGGAACAAAAACAGTGACAGGACCATTTTACTGGAAGTCAACTTCTTGATGAGGTCACAGCTCAGAACACCACAACAGTGATAGTGGCTTTCTCCTTTCTTCTTGGAGCTTAAATGTGAGCACTGTGTTTGTAGAGTAATTCACAGAGGAACCAAGCTAGATTGTAGAGTAATTCACAGTAGAACCAGGCTAGATTGTAGAGTAATTTACACAGGAACCAGGCTGGACGTAGTTGCAATTAAGCAGATAAATTAAGGGTGTATAGACACTTAGCCTGATCAAGACTTAAATAATGACAGTAATTCACTTACGTTTCTTTTAAGCTTTGTAACGATTTTTGTCTTCTCCCTCTTGCATAAAATTGATCCAACCCAGAGAATGCCTGGCTAAACAAACAGCCTCTAAATGAAATGGGATACATTCTATCTAATCTGAGGTAGAGCAACCATATCTACCAAATGGGATACATTCTCTCTTATCTGAGGTAGAGCAACCATATCTACCAAATGGGATACATTCTATCTAATCTGAGGTAGAGCAACCATATCTACCAAATGGGATACATTCTCTCTTATCTGAGGTAGAGCAACCATCTCTACCAAATGGGATACATTCTATCTAATCTGAGGTAGAGCAACCATATCTACCAAATGGGATACATTCTCTCTTATCTGAGGTAGAGCAACCATCTCTACCAAATGGGATACATTCTATCTAATCTGAGGTAGAGCAACCATATCTACCAAATGGGATACATTCTCTCTTATCTGAGGTAGAGCAACCATCTCTACCAAATGGGATACATTCTATCTAATCTGAGGTAGAGCAACCATATCTACCAAATGGGATACATTCTCTCTTATCTGAGGTAGAGCAACCATCTCTACCAAATGGGATACATTCTATCTAATCTGAGGTAGAGCAACCATCTCTACCAAATGGGATACATTCTCTCTTATCTGAGGTAGAGCAACCATCTCTACCAAATGGGATACATTCTCTCTTATCTGAGGTAGAGCAACCATCTCTACCAAATGGGATACATTCTCTCTTATCTGAGGTAGAGCAACCATCTCTACCAAATGGGATACATTCTATCTAATCTGAGGTAGAGCAACCATCTCGACCAAATGGGATACATTCTCTCTTATCTGAGGTAGAGCAACCATCTCTACCAAATGGGATACATTCTCTCTTATCTGAGGTAGAGCAACCATCTCTACCAAATGGGATACATTCTCTCTTATCTGAGGTAGAGCAACCATCTCTACCAAATGGGATACATTCTCTCTTATCTGAGGTAGAGCAACCATCTCTACCAAATGGGATACATTCTCTCTTATCTGAGGTAGAGCAACCATCTCTACCAAATGGGATACATTCTCTCTTATCTGAGGTAGAGCAACCATATCTACCAAATGGGATACATTCTCTCTTATCTGAAGTAGAGCAACCATATCTACCAAATGGGATACATTGGGCCATATTCTTCAATGTTTTCCCAAGTTATTTCTTAAATTTGTTCCTAAGAAAGGTCCTAAGAAAAGTCCTACTCAAATTCACGAACGTGTTCTTAAATTGCATAATTGTTCGCACCTACATTCCTATAATGATGAATACCACTTCTTCGTAAATTGAAAGCGCGTGTCCGTTGTTCCTAATTAGCATAGGTAAACGCCCCGGTATTTGCCATAAAAGGGCATTAAACTGCAGGGCGGAGTGGAAACTCATCGTAAAAACGTGAAGAATGCAAAAATGCCGAAACAAAAATGTATAGACAGTATAGAGGATCAGACACCAAAAGAAAAAAAAATCTGTAGTTCAGAAGTGGAAATACTTCTGCAAGAAGTGAACAGGCAAAAACATGTAATATTTAGCAGTGTCAGTGGTGGTTGCAAAATCAAATACAAAAAGGATGCATGGGATTTAATCACTTGTTCTGTGAACGCTGTTTCAGGGGAAGGGCGCAGCACTGATGACATAAAAAAGAAATGGTTTGATATGAAGTTTGAGGCAAAAAAGTATTGCCAAACACAAACGAGAGATGCTGACCACAGGAGGGGGAGAGGCTTGCACTGCCATTACTGAGCTGGACCAGCACATTGGGGACATAATCGGAATGACCGCAATCTCGGGTGTGCCATCCACAGAAAAGTGTTAAATATATGCAAATATTTGAAATAATTGAATATTATTCATAATGTTATTTTCATAATATTTAAAGCACTGTACAATTGATGAAAACGCAGAGACTAATGATTTGTCACGAAATGTCAGCGCGCAAATCTGCGTAAGAGTGCTTTTCACCGTGCGTAGATTCTGTTCTTTCCTAAGAACAAATTCCAGATAAGTAAACAGTGGTGAATGTCAGAATCTTCGTGGGAACTGCATAAGTGGGTTTTAAGAACGAATTTCTTCTTAAGAACGGTTAAAGAATATGGCCCATTCTCTCTAATCTGAGTCTCACCAAATGGTTGTTGAAGGCGGTCTCAGATGCTGGTAGGTCTCACCAAATGGTTGTTGAAGGCGGTCTCAGATGCTGGTAGGTCTCACCAAATGGTTGTTGAAGGCGGTCTCAGATGCTGGTAGGTCTCACCAAATGGTTGTTGAAGGCGGTCTCAGATGCTGGTAGGTCTCACCAAATGGTTGTTGAAGGCGGTCTCAGATGCTGGTAGGTCTCACCAAATGGTTGTTGAAGGCGGTCTCAGATGCTGGTAGGTCTCACCAAATGGTTGTTGAAGGCGGTCTCAGATGCTGGTAGGTCTCACCAAATGGTTGTTGAAGGCGGTCTCAGATGCTGGTAGGTCTCACCAAATGGTTGTTGAAGGCGGTCTCAGATGCTGGTAGGTCTCACCAAATGGTTGTTGAAGGCGGTCTCAGATGCTGGTAGGTCTCACCAAATGGTTGTTGAAGGCGGTCTCAGATGCTGGTAGGTCTCACCAAATGGTTGTTGAAGGCGGTCTCAGATGCTGGTAGGTCTCACCAAATGGTTGTTGAAGGCGGTCTCAGATGCTGGTAGGTCTCACCAAATGGTTGTTGAAGGCGGTCTCAGATGCTGGTAGGTCTCACCAAATGGTTGTTGAAGGCGGTCTCAGATGCTGGTAGGTCTCACCAAATGGTTGTTGAAGGCGGTCTCAGATGCTGGTAGGTCTCACCAAATGGTTGTTGAAGGCGGTCTCAGATGCTGGTAGGTCTCACCAAATGGTTGTTGAAGGCGGTCTCAGATGCTGGTAGGTCTCACCAAATGGTTGTTGAAGGCGGTCTCAGATGCTGGTAGGTCTCACCAAATGGTTGTTGAAGGCGGTCTCAGATGCTGGTAGGTCTCACCAAATGGTTGTTGAAGGCGGTCTCAGATGCTGGTAGGTCTCACCAAATGGTTGTTGAAGGCGGTCTCAGATGCTGGTAGGTCTCTATATCACTATAGAAACTATAATGTGTAGGACCCACAACTTTCTTAATTGGTGAAGTTAATCAATTAGATAGAATCTATGCCGTAGATTACACAGCACATAGTTGATTCACTCTCTGCCTTTTTCCGTACCGTTTTAGAGACACACATTATTAAAACACACGCACACACACACACTCCCCATAGCGACTAACATGATAATAGAGTGTGACCCAGCTCTAAGCAAACACAAAGCGAATGTCTCTTGATTTGTTGTCCCAGTCATGTTGAAAGACCTTCAGTCCAGATCTATCACACAGACATGACAAACATCTCTTCATTCGTCTTCTCTTTACGATCGCCCCATTTCTACCAAGGACACATTGAAAGGAAAAGAGGGAGAGAGAAAGGCTGTGTCGAATGTTTAAACATAACAAAGAAAGGCCATATTTAGAAACATGCCATCCATATGTGACCCTTGCAGTTGTTCTAATGCTTATATCCAGAATAAAACCTCAACATTTGTAGTGTTCAGATGTTATTTAGCTTTAAATAACATCTGAATCTTCACTGAATCAGAGTAATATGTTGTTCATTTTCTTTGTAGTTACAATAGAAAAGAAAACCTAAAGGAACTCAGGAGTGTAGTGTAGGGAAATGAGCCAGTCACAGAGCAACGCTTGACACAGCAACAACAAACTGCACCCAATCCCAGAAACAGAGAGAACTTAATACGAATACTAATAAACTAAACTAGGACCAGGCGAGAACAACACAAAAAGAACGAAAAGAGGGCGACTAGTCATTCTAGTCACCACACTTGCGTTCTGTACTCTCTGATTTTATATTAAGACAATAAATGTGTAGTGAACACTGGTTTACAAAATAAATATGGTGAAATTCGTATTACCAGAACCTGATGAACCAAAGTGACACAGATTACACAGATATAACACAGATTACAGATATTCTAAAACTGATGTTACATTAATACAAATAAATGAAAACAATTTCATACCAAATTAACTTCAAATAAACCTTAATAAAGAAAAAGCAAATGGACATTTAAAATAAAACGAAACTATAGTAACCTTTGTTACCAGATTGAACTTTTGAAGAGAACATAATACAAAAAGATGTTGTTAAATCAAAGTGGTTGTTTTTTCTTGTCTGTATTTTCCAAATCCATGCTTGAGCAGATCCAGATGAGAGCTCTGCATTCATCTACAGGTGTTAGCACAGCTGGCTAACAGTTGTAATTATAAAGCAAAATTCTAAACTCTAGACAACGAAAAGCAGTCATTCTACCTTCTACTTCCATGGCATGCTGACTTCTCAGTAGAGACAATTATAGACCTGATGTTTACTGCCTATTTTTTAAGTGTTCTTGGAGAACGTCCCATTTCCTGTAACGGTTGAGGTAAACAGGATGCATAGTGGCTGTGGACTCTGCTACCTTTAAAAGCTTTGTCCATAACAGGCACTTGTCTTTCTGCTCTTCTTTTTTGATGTTCTTCTAACATTGCATCACCGCTTTAATCCTTTCACAATTAAAAAATCTGTGAGTTATTCAACAGGCCATGTTTGAGTTAATATGTGTGCGTCTGTGCGTGTTTGAGTGTTCGGGTTTTATTGGCACCACCATGTTTCATATTAGAGATATGATGCCCCCACCACCATGTTTCATATTAGAGATATGATGCCCCCACCACCATGTTTCATATTAGAGTTATGATGCCCCCACCACCATGTTTCATGTTAGAGATATGATGCCCCCACCACCATGTGCCATATTAGAGATATGATGCCCCCACCACCATGTTTCATATTAGAGATATGATGCCCCCACCACCATGTTTCATATTAGAGATATGATGCCCCCACCACCATGTTTCATATTAGAGATATGATGCCCCCACCACCATGTTTCATATTAGAGATATGATGCCCCCACCACCATGTTTCATATTAGAGATATGATGCCCCCACCACCATGTTTCATGTTAGAGATATGATGCCCCCACCACCATGTTTCATATTAGAGATATGATGCCCCCACCACCATGTTTCATGTTAGAGATATGATGCCCCCACCACCATGTTTTATATTAGAGATATGATGCCCCCACCACCATGTTTCATATTAGATATATGATGCCCCCACCACCATGTTTCATATTAGAGATATGATGCCCCCACCACCATGTTTCGTATTAGAGATATGATGCCCCCACCACCATGTGTCATATTAGAGATATGATGCCCCCACCACCATGTTTCATATTAGAGATATGATGCCCCCACCACCATGTTTCATATTAGAGATATGATGCCCCCACCACCATGTTTTATATTAGAGATATGATGCCCCCACCACCATGTTTCATATTAGAGATATGATGCCCCCACCACCATGTTTCATATTAGAGATATGATGCCCCCACCACCATGTTTTATATTAGAGATATGATGTCCCCACCATCATGTTTCATATTAGAGATATGATGCCCCCACCACCATGTTTCATATTAGAGATATGATGCCCCCACCACCATGTGTCATATTAGAGATATGATGCCCCCACCACCATGTTTCATATTAGAGATATGATGCCCCCACCACCATGTTTCATATTAGAGATATGATGCCCCCACCACCATGTTTCATATTAGAGATATGATGCCCCCACCACCATGTTTCATATTAGAGATATGATGCCCCCACCACCATGTTTCATATTAGAGATATGATGCCCCCACCACCATGTTTCGTATTAGAGATATGATGCCCCCACCACCATGTTTCATATTAGATATATGATGCCCCCACCACCATGTGCCATATTAGAGATATGATGCCCCCACCACCATGTTTCATATTAGAGATATGATGCCCCCACCACCATGTTTCATATTAGAGATATGATGCCCCCACCACCATGTTTCATATTAGAGATATGATGCCCCCACCACCATGTTTCATATTAGAGATATGATGCCCCCACCACCATGTGTCATATTAGAGATATGATGCCCCCACCACCATGTTTCATATTAGAGATATGATGCCCCCACCACCATGTTTCATGTTAGAGATATGATGCCCCCACCACCATGTGTCATATTAGAGATATGATGCCCCCACCACCATGTTTCATATTAGAGATATGATGCCCCCACCACCATGTTTCATATTAGAGATATGATGCCCCCACCACCATGTTTCATATTAGAGATATGATGCCCCCACCACCATGTTTCATATTAGAGATATGATGCCCCCACCAACATGTTTCATATTAGAGATATGATGCCCCCACCACCATGTTTCATATTAGAGATATGATGCCCCCACCACCATGTTTCATATTAGAGATATGATGCCCCCACCACCATGTTTCATATTAGAGATATGATGCCCCCACCACCATGTTTCATATTAGAGATATGATGCCCCCACCACCATGTTTCATATTAGAGATATGATGCCCCCACCACCATGTTTCATGTTAGAGATATGATGCCCCCACCACCATGTTTTATATTAGAGATATGATGCCCCCACCACCATGTTTCATATTAGATATATGATGCCCCCACCACCATGTTTCATATTAGAGATATGATGCCCCCACCACCATGTTTCATATTAGATATATGATGCCCCCACCACCATGTTTCATATTAGAGATATGATGCCCCCACCACCATGTGTCATATTAGAGATATGATGCCCCCACCACCATGTTTCATATTAGAGATATGATGCCCCCACCACCATGTGTCATATTAGAGATATGATGCCCCCACCACCATGTTTCATATTAGAGATATTATATTTTCCATAATCTAGAACAAAATGCAACAAAAATTAAAAACATAGACCCAGAAGACGCCAACCTCCCTCTCAGATCAGGATGTGCAGAATACAGTGTAGTGTGGGATTTAAACTAGGCACACTGAACTGATGTACTAACCATGTCAACCACACTTGTTCTTTCACCAGGCACTTAGTAATTGAAATGTTTAAACCAATTGTCCAGGCATTTCACAAATGCTTTATAGACTCCATCTCAGCCTCTAATATCTTGTGGTGGTGTGGTCCTTTGGGAACTCATTGAACCAGGTAATATGAATCAGCATGAAGGTCATTGCCGAGCGCCAGGAAGCCCTTGGTGACATTTACAATGCAATTATGAGGAAAAAGAGGGAATAAATAGCCTACGACCACACACACACGCTGAATGACCACACACACGCTGAATGACCACACACACTCTGAACGACCACACACACGGCGAACGACCACACACACGCCAAACGACCACACACACGTGCTGAATGACCACACACACACGCTGAATGACCACACACACACTGAATGACCACACACACTCTGAATGACCACACACACGCTGAATGACCACACACACATGCTGAATGACCACACACACACGCTGAATGACCACACACACACTGAACGACCACACACACACGCTGAATGACCACACACACTCTGAACGACCACACACACGCCAAACGACCACACACACGCTGAACGACCACACACACGCTGAACGACCACACACACATGCTGAATGACCACACACACACTGAACGACCACACACACGGCGAACGACCACACACACGCCAAACGACCACACACACGCTGAACGACCACACACATGCTGAATGACCACACACACGCTGAATGACCACACACACTCTGAACGACCACACACACGGCGAACGGCCACACACACGCCAAACGACCACACACACGCTGAACGACCACACACACATGCTGAATGACCACACACACACTGAACGACCACACACACACTGAACGACCACACACACGCGCTGAACGACCACACACACGCGCTGAACGACCGCACACACGCTGAACGACCACACCTTTCCACATCAGTATGGAGAACTCCCATTCAATTCTAAAAAAGTAGTTTTGTGTAACATTTTAAACTTTAACAATATTTATGTGATTTGCATATGTAGTCTTACAATTAAATCAGAAAAATTATAACGGCAAAGACATTTGAATCGTTGGCCCCTAAAAGTGATGGCGCTTGTTATCTCATGCAAACGGTTTGATCATCCCCATGGTAACGTGATGATTTAGATGGACACATTGCCTTATCATTACGTCACTGCTAACGCTGTGTGCTTCCTGTTGTCCTGATCCACATCACAGTCAACAAGCTCTAGAGTGGTGTGTGTCCTGGCATAGTAAATCAGGATAGGAGGAGAGAAAGCAGGGAGAGAGAGGATGGTGAGGAGGAGAGGAAAAAGCAGAAACTGAAAGTAAAAAAATAAGTAATTTAAGGTAGAAGAGAGAGATGAAAAGGGAAGAACACAGGACATGAAGATATAAGGGGTGATGGAGAGGGAGGCGAACAGAAACTGTGGATGCCATTTTTGTCGTACATTTTCTCTCTTCCCTTCTCTTTTGACCATGTGGTTTCTGACTGGCAGGGCTTACATTCTTTCTGAGGTTATTACGTTGTCTGTCAAAGAATAATTACAATGTGTTCTGTGTGCGTGTCACTTTCCAGCAGGTTTTAGTGCTAATCTCTGAGAAAAACCCAGCCACCACTATTCTGTCAGGAAGTGTCGAAGATGGGAGATGCTCCTTCATCTGTTCCTCAGGCCGCTGGAAAACTGCTCACCATGGCAACCCAATCGCCACGATGAAGAAAATACCAACAGTCCCTTCCAGAGCTGGAGAAGAGTGTATCACTGGTCTACTGTAGCATCTCACCACATGAGACGCAAGGCAGGCTGTATCTAACTAGTTCAAAGGTTAAAGAGCCACTTAAAGATCACAATGACAGAGAAGCTACAGGGTGGAGACATACAGCTGCTGCGATAATCCCTTCTGGTCCAAACCAACAAAAGGTTAATGATCGTTACGGGAGGAACGTGTCACAACACAACAGTGCATAGCACCCAACTGTGTGACTGTATATGGGGCTGTGTAGTCACATTCCGGTCAGAGTCCCCATGATGGGGCTGTGTATTCACATTCCAGTCAGAGTGCCCATGATGTGTCTGTGTAGTCACATTTCAGTCAGAGTGCCAATGGTGGGTCTGTGTAGTCACATTCCGGTCAGAGTCACCATGATGGGGCTGTGTAGTCACATTCCGGTCAGAGTCCTCATGGTTGGTCTGTGTAGTCACATTCTGGTCAGAGTCCCCATGGTTTGTCTGTGTAGTCACATTCCAGTCAGAGTCCCCATGATGGGTCTGTGTAGTCACATTCCGGTCAGAGTCCCCATGATGGGTCTGTGTAGTCACATTTCAGTCAGAGTGCCCATGATGAGTCTGTGTAGTCACATTCCAGTCAGGGTGCCAATGGTGGGTCTGTAGTCACATTCCAGTCAGAGTCCCCATGATGGGTCTGTGTAGTCACATTCCGGTCAGAGAATGGATGTGGATGGCACTTGGTGCTGTTCTTAATTGTTGTTTTGAGTCATCAAACATAATCACTGGGGTCTTAACTTCTTCTTCAACTTTTTCTTCTTTAAATAAGGAACAGGAACCGTATTTTGAATTACAATTTGCCTTCTAAAATGATAGTTAGCGCTGCACACTTCTGTTCTTTCTTCAGTTCAGTAGAACCATGTTTGCCTATTGTAGCCAGTATTTTCTAATCACAGGGACCAGTGGCATCTCATCATATGTGCGTGTCTTCCATCGTTAAAATCAATCATTGTGACACATCCATTGCCCTGCAGTTTATAGGGTTTCTGGGTTGTGTGGTTTTCCCAACTAGATATCTTAAGATGAACACGAACTGCAAGTCACACTAGATAAAATCAGCTGCTAAATTATTGAAAAAGTAATGCTGAAAAATGTGTGTTCTAACAAAGAGAATAACCAAAGCTCATCCAAGTTCTACTTAAAAACAAATAAGTTTTTAACAAGATTGCTTCCGTGTCATTACCGTCTGTAACTAAACCCTTTAGCTAGCTGTTGATGTTACTGTTCCCTATTGGCTTACAAGTTAGACTAACATAAATCATGCAAATTATAACAGTGAAATAGTGGCAACAAACCCCACACAACCAAACATGGTATTTTAAACACACTGTAAACAGTCTGTAGAAACAGGGTTGAGCTGGACCCAAGGAAATAATTTAGAAAACTACACAATAATAAACAATACATCAGTAGAAACACCACAGGAACACAAACTCACATGTTGTACCGTGAACTGATCTTTCGAGAAACATGTGCTGAAACTGCAAAAAATCCACTGAGCTGTCAGCTTACACAGAAAGTGTGACACGCAAAAGACAGACTAAGTATGCCTGTGGAAATACGTGGAGAAGTATGAACACATGTAAACTGGTCTCACATGGACACTGGTCTCACATGGTCTCACATAGACACTGGTCTCACATGGTCTCACATAGACACTGGTCTCACATGGTCTCACATGGACACTGGTCTCACATGGACACTGGTCTCACATAGACACTGGTCTCACATGGTCTCACATGGACAATGGTCTCACATGGACACTGGTCTCACATGGACACTGGTCTCACATGGTCTCACATGGACACTGGTCTCACATAGACACTGGTCTCACATGGACACTGGTCTCACATGGACACTGGTCTCACATGGACGTCGGTCTCACATGGACACTGGTCTCACATGGACATTGGTCTCACATGGACGTCAGTCTCACATGGACACTGGTCTCACATGGAGACTGGTCTCACATGGTCTCACATGGACACTGGTCTCACATAGACACTGGTCTCACATGGACGTCAGTCTCAAATGGACACTGGTCTCACATGGACACTGGTCTCACATGGTCTCACATGGACACTGGTCTCACATGGACACTGGTCTCACATGGGCACTGGTCTCACATGGACACTGGTCTCACATGGACACTGGTCTCACATGGACTCACATGGACACTGGTCTCACATGGACACTGGTCTCACATGGACGTCGGTCTCACATGGACACTGGTCTCACATGGACGTCGGTCTCACATGGACACTGGTCTCACATGGACACTGGTCTCACATGGACGTCGGTCTCACATGGACACTGGTCTCACATAGACACTGGTCTCACATGGACACTGGTCTCACATAGACACTGGTCTCACATGGACGTCAGTCTCACATGGACACTGGTCTCACATGGAGACTGGTCTCACATGGACGTCGGTCTCACATGGTCTCACATAGACACTGGTCTCACATAGACACTGGTCTCACATAGACACTGGTCTCACATGGACGTCAGTCTCACATGGACACTGGTCTCACATGGAGACTGGTCTCACATGGACGTCGGTCTCACATGGTCTCACATGGGCACTGGTCTCACATGGACACTGGTCTCACATGGACACTGGTCTCACATGGATGTCGGTCTCACATGGACACGGGTCTCACATGGTCGTCGGTGTCACATGGACACTGGTCTCACATGGACACTGGTCTCACATGGACGTCGGTCTCACATAGACACTGGTCTCACATGGACGTCGGTCTCACATGGTCTCACATGGACACTGGTCTCACATGGACACTGGTCTCACATGGACACTGGTCTCACATGGACACTGGTCTCACATGGATGTCGGTCTCACATGGACACTGGTCTCACATGGTCTCACATAGACACTGGTCTCACATGGACACTGGTCTCACATAGACACTGGTCTCACATGGACGTCGGTCTCACATGGTCTCACATGGACACTGGTCTCACATGGACACTGGTCTCACATGGACGTCGGTCTCACATGGACACTGGTCTCACATGGACACTGGTCTCACATGGACACTGGTCTCACATGGACACTGGTCTCACATGGACGTCGGTCTCACATGGACACTGGTCTCACATAGACACTGGTCTCACATGGACACTGGTCTCACATAGACACTGGTCTCACATGGACGTCGGTCTCACATGGTCTCACATGGACACTGGTCTCACATGGACACTGGTCTCACATGGACACTGGTCTCACATGGTCTTACATGGACACTGGTCTCACATGGACGTCGGTCTCACATGGACACTGGTCTCACATGGTCTTACATGGACACGGGTCTCACATGGTCGTCGGTGTCACATGGACACTGGTCTCACATGGACACTGGTCTCACATGGACGTCGGTCTCACATAGACACTGGTCTCACATGGACGTCGGTCTCACATGGTCTCACATGGACACTGGTCTCACATGGACACTGGTCTCACATGGACACTGGTCTCACATGGATGTCGGTCTCACATGGACACTGGTCTCACATGGTCTCACATGGACACTGGTCTCACATGGACGTCGGTCTCACATGGACGTCGGTCTCACATGGACACTGGTCTCACATGGTCTTACATGGACACTGGTCTCACATGGACGTCGGTCTCACATGGACACTGGTCTCACATGGTCTTACATGGACACGGGTCTCACATGGTCGTCGGTGTCACATGGACACTGGTCTCACATGGACACTGGTCTCACATGGACACTGGTCTCACATGGACGTCGGTCTCACATGGACACTGGTCTCACATAGACACTGGTCTCACATGGATGTCGGTCTCACATGGACACTGGTCTCACATGGTCTCACATAGACACTGGTCTCACATGGACACTGGTCTCACATAGACACTGGTCTCACATGGACGTCGGTCTCACATGGTCTCACATGGACACTGGTCTCACATGGACACTGGTCTCACATGGACGTCGGTCTCACATGGACACTGGTCTCACATGGACGTCGGTCTCACATGGACACTGGTCTCACATGGACACTGGTCTCACATGGACGTCGGTCTCACATGGACACTGGTCTCACATAGACACTGGTCTCACATGGACACTGGTCTCACATAGACACTGGTCTCACATGGACGTCGGTCTCACATGGTCTCACATGGACACTGGTCTCACATGGACACTGGTCTCACATGGACACTGGTCTCACATGGATGTCGGTCTCACATGGACACTGGTCTCACATGGTCTCACATGGACACTGGTCTCACATGGACGTCGGTCTCACATGGACGTCGGTCTCACATGGACACTGGTCTCACATGGTCTTACATGGACACTGGTCTCACATGGACGTCGGTCTCACATGGACACTGGTCTCACATGGTCTTACATGGACACGGGTCTCACATGGTCGTCGGTGTCACATGGACACTGGTCTCACATGGACACTGGTCTCACATGGACGTCGGTCTCACATAGACACTGGTCTCACATGGACGTCGGTCTCACATGGTCTCACATGGACACTGGTCTCACATGGACACTGGTCTCACATGGACACTGGTCTCACATGGATGTCGGTCTCACATGGACACTGGTCTCACATGGTCTCACATGGACACTGGTCTCACATGGACACTGGTCTCACATGGTCTTACATGGACACTGGTCTCACATGGACGTCGGTCTCACATGGACACTGGTCTCACATGGTCTTACATGGACACGGGTCTCACATGGTCGTCGGTGTCACATGGACACTGGTCTCACATGGACACTGGTCTCACATGGACGTCGGTCTCACATGGACACTGGTCTCACATAGACACTGGTCTCACATGGACACTGGTCTCACATAGACACTGGTCTCACATGGACGTCAGTCTCACATGGACACTGGTCTCACATGGAGACTGGTCTCACATGGACGTCGGTCTCACATGGTCTCACATGGACACTGGTCTCACATGGACACTGGTCTCACATGGACACTGGTCTCACATGGATGTCGGTCTCACATGGACACTGGTCTCACATGGTCTCACATGGACACTGGTCTCACATGGACGTCGGTCTCACATGGACACTGGTCTCACATGGACACTGGTCTCACATGGACACTGGTCTCACATAGACACTGGTCTCACATGGTCTCACATGGACAATGGTCTCACATGGACACTGGTCTCACATAGACACTGGTCTCACATGGTCTCACATGGACAATGGTCTCACATGGACACTGGTCTCACATGGACACTGGTCTCACATGGTCTCACATGGACACTGGTCTCACATGGTCTTACATGGACACTGGTCTCACATGGACGTCGGTCTCACATGGACACTGGTCTCACATGGTCTTACATGGACACGGGTCTCACATGGTCGTCGGTGTCACATGGACACTGGTCTCACATGGACACTGGTCTCACATGGACGTCGGTCTCACATGGACACTGGTCTCACATAGACACTGGTCTCACATGGACACTGGTCTCACATAGACACTGGTCTCACATGGACGTCGGTCTCACATGGTCTCACATGGACACTGGTCTCACATGGACACTGGTCTCACATGGACACTGGTCTCACATGGATGTCGGTCTCACATGGACACTGGTCTCACATGGTCTCACATGGACACTGGTCTCACATGGACGTCGGTCTCACATGGACACTGGTCTCACATGGACACTGGTCTCACATGGACACTGGTCTCACATAGACACTGGTCTCACATGGTCTCACATGGACAATGGTCTCACATGGACACTGGTCTCACATAGACACTGGTCTCACATGGTCTCACATGGACAATGGTCTCACATGGACACTGGTCTCACATGGACACTGGTCTCACATGGTCTCACATGGACACTGGTCTCACATAGACACTGGTCTCACATGGACACTGGTCTCACATGGACACTGGTCTCACATGGACGTCGGTCTCACATGGACACTGGTCTCACATGGACATTGGTCTCACATGGACGTCAGTCTCACATGGACACTGGTCTCACATGGAGACTGGTCTCACATGGTCTCACATGGACACTGGTCTCACATGGACGTCAGTCTCAAATGGACACTGGTCTCACATGGACACTGGTCTCACATGGTCTCACATGGACACTGGTCTCACATGGACACTGGTCTCACATGGGCACTGGTCTCACATGGACACTGGTCTCACATGGACACTGGTCTCACATGGACTCACATGGACACTGGTCTCACATGGACACTGGTCTCACATGGACGTCGGTCTCACATGGACGTCGGTCTCACATGGACACTGGTCTCACATGGACGTCGGTCTCACATGGACACTGGTCTCACATGGACACTGGTCTCACATGGACGTCGGTCTCACATGGACACTGGTCTCACATAGACACTGGTCTCACATGGACACTGGTCTCACATAGACACTGGTCTCACATGGACGTCAGTCTCACATGGACACTGGTCTCACATGGAGACTGGTCTCACATGGACGTCGGTCTCACATGGTCTCACATGGGCACTGGTCTCACATGGACACTGGTCTCACATGGACACTGGTCTCACATGGATGTCGGTCTCACATGGACACTGGTCTCACATGGTCTCACATGGACACTGGTCTCACATGGACGTCGGTCTCACATGGACACTGGTCTCACATGGACACTGGTCTCACATAGACACTGGTCTCACATGGACGTCGGTCTCACATGGACGTCGGTCTCACATGGACACTGGTCTCACATGGTCTTACATGGACACGGGTCTCACATGGTCGTCGGTGTCACATGGACACTGGTCTCACATGGACACTGGTCTCACATGGACGTCGGTCTCACATGGACACTGGTCTCACATAGACACTGGTCTCACATGGACACTGGTCTCACATAGACACTGGTCTCACATGGACGTCAGTCTCACATGGACACTGGTCTCACATGGACGTCGGTCTCACATGGACACTGGTCTCACATGGACATTGGTCTCACATGGACGTCAGTCTCACATGGACACTGGTCTCACATGGAGACTGGTCTCACATGGTCTCACATGGACACTGGTCTCACATGGGCACTGGTCTCACATGGACACTGGTCTCACATGGACACTGGTCTCACATGGACTCACATGGACACTGGTCTCACATGGACACTGGTCTCACATGGACGTCGGTCTCACATGGACACTGGTCTCACATGGACGTCGGTCTCACATGGACACTGGTCTCACATGGACACTGGTCTCACATGGACGTCGGTCTCACATGGACACTGGTCTCACATAGACACTGGTCTCACATGGACACTGGTCTCACATAGACACTGGTCTCACATGGACGTCGGTCTCACATGGTCTCACATGGACACTGGTCTCACATGGACACTGGTCTCACATGGATGTCGGTCTCACATGGACACTGGTCTCACATGGTCTCACATGGACACTGGTCTCACATGGACGTCGGTCTCACATGGACACTGGTCTCACATGGACACTGGTCTCACATAGACACTGGTCTCACATGGACGTCGGTCTCACATGGACGTCGGTCTCACATGGACACTGGTCTCACATGGTCTTACATGGACACTGGTCTCACATGGACGTCGGTCTCACATGGACACTGGTCTCACATGGTCTTACATGGACACGGGTCTCACATGGTCGTCGGTGTCACATGGACACTGGTCTCACATGGACACTGGTCTCACATGGACGTCGGTCTCACATGGACACTGGTCTCACATAGACACTGGTCTCACATGGACACTGGTCTCACATAGACACTGGTCTCACATGGACGTCAGTCTCACATGGACACTGGTCTCACATGGAGACTGGTCTCACATGGACGTCGGTCTCACATGGTCTCACATGGACACTGGTCTCACATGGACACTGGTCTCACATGGACACTGGTCTCACATGGATGTCGGTCTCACATGGACACTGGTCTCACATGGTCTCACATGGACACTGGTCTCACATGGACGTCGGTCTCACATGGACACTGGTCTCACATGGACACTGGTCTCACATAGACACTGGTCTCACATGGACGTCGGTCTCACATGGACGTCGGTCTCACATGGACACTGGTCTCACATGGTCTTACATGGACACTGGTCTCACATGGACGTCGGTCTCACATGGACGTCGGTCTCACATGGACACTGGTCTCACATAGACACTGGTCTCACATGGACACTGGTCTCACATAGACACTGGTCTCACATGGACGTCAGTCTCACATGGACACTGGTCTCACATGGAGACTGGTCTCACATGGACGTCGGTCTCACATGGTCTCACATGGACACTGGTCTCACATGGACACTGGTCTCACATGGACACTGGTCTCACATGGATGTCGGTCTCACATGGACACTGGTCTCACATGGACACTGGTCTCACATGGACACTGGTCTCACATGGACGTCGGTCTCACATGGACACTGGTCTCACATGGACACTGGTCTCACATAGACACTGGTCTCACATGGACGTCGGTCTCACATGGACGTCGGTCTCACATGGACACGGGTCTCACATGGTCGTCGGTGTCACATGGACACTGGTCTCACATGGTCTTACATGGACACTGGTCTCACATGGATGTCGGTCTCACATGGACACTGGTCTCACATGGACACTGGTCTCACATGGACACTGGTCTCACATAGACACTGGTCTCACATGGACGTCGGTCTCACATGGACGTCGGTCTCACATGGACACTGGTCTCACATAGACACTGGTCTCACATGGTCTCACATGGACACTGGTCTCACATGGACACTGGTCTCACATCTGCTGAGTGAGTCATCCTCCCGCCTCTTCAGGTGAGCTGACATCCATCTCTAAGTAGATGCTGCAGAGAGATTGGACCAGGCTCTTTGATTGGGTAAGGATTTTTCTGTCAGAAGATAGGAGAAGAAAAGAGGAGGAAAAAGGGGGACGAGGGTTGGAGAAAGAGGAGGTGGGGGGAGAGAAGGAGAAGAAGAGGTGCAGGTCTGTTGCTGACATATACTTTCCGTGCTTTTTGTTCCCTGTCTCCTGATTAATGGCCGAGTACCTCTATCCTCTGACAGTACTGCGTCGCCCACGGAAACCTCCAGAGATGGTAGTGCCCGCCAATTACCTTCCTCAATAATATCCGCTCCAGGTTTGACTGACAGGTCCCGCCCTCCAGGGTCCTGGGAGACCAAGGCACGGCCGCTGTTAAAAGACAGGAGTTTCTGCCTCTCTAAGATAAACTGCCTCTACACTACACTTTCTCTCATATTTGTCTCTCACTTTCTCTTTCCACCTTCTATCTCTTACTCTCTTTTATCTTCCCCCCACTCCATTTATACAGTATCTGTCTCCAAGACATACGGCTATCCATATGCACTCCCGGTCCAAGCTGATTGCAGTTTTTCATCATGAATTTTGTTCAGTGGGCAAAGCTGCCCCAGGACAGAAATTATGTGTTCAGTAGACTCTTTGTTGAAGATTGATCTTACGTTACAAAAGGCTGCATGCTGTGAGGGTGCCTATGACCAAAATTAGTGCTTGTCTAATCTGAGGGCATATGGCCAGGGGTAGTGCTTGTCTAATCTGAGGGCATATGACCAGGGTTAGTGCTTGTCTAATCTGAGAGGGCATATAACCAGGGTTAGTGCTTGTCTAATCTGAGGGGATATAACCAGGGTTAGTGCTTGTCTAATCTGAGAGGTCATATAACCAGGGTTAGTGCTTGTCTAATCTGAGGGCATATAACCAGGGGTAGTGCTTGTCTAATCTGAGAGGGCATATAACCAGGGTTAGTGCTTGTCTAATCTGAGAGGGCATATACCCAGGGGTAGTGCAGGTCTAATCTGAGAAGTCATATAACCAGGGGTAGTGCTTGTCTAATCTGAGGGCATATAACCAGGGGTAGTGCTTGTCTAATCTGAGGGCATATGACCAGGGTTAGTGCTTGTCTAATCTGAGGGGATATAACCAGGGTTAGTGCTTGTCTAATCTGAGGTCATATAACCAGGGTTAGTGCTTGTCTAATCTGAGGGCATATAACCAGGGTTAGTGCTTGTCTAATCTGAGAGGGCATATAACCAGGGTTAGTGCTTGTCTAATCTGAGGGGATATAACCAGGGTTAGTGCTTGTCTAATCTGAGGGCATATAACCAGGGGTAGTGCTCGTCTAATCTGAGGGCATATAACCAGGGGTAGTGCTTGTTTAATCTGAGGGCATATGACCAGGGTTAGTGCTTGTCTAATCTGAGGGCATATAACCAGGGGTAGTGCTTGTCTAATCTGAGGGCATATAACCAGAGGTAGTGCTTGTCTAATCTGAGGGCATATAACCAGGGGTAGTGCTTGTCTAATCTGAGGGCATATGACCAGGGTTAGTGCTTGTCTAATCTGAGAGGGCATATAACCAGGGTTAGTGCTTGTTTAATCTGAGAGGGCATATAACCAGGGTTAGTGCTTGTCTAATCTGAGAGGGCATATAACCAGGGTTAGTGCTTGTCTAATCTGAGAGGGCATATAACCAGGGGTAGTGCTTGTCTAATCTGAGAGGTCATATAACCAGGGTTAGTGCTTGTCTAATCTGAGGGCATATAACCAGGGTTAGTGCTTGTCTAATCTGAGAGGTCATATAACCAGGGGTAGTGCTTGTCTAATCTGAGGGCATATGGCCAGGGTTAGTGCTTGTTTTATCTGTGGCCATATAACCAGGGTTAGTGCTTGTCTAATCTGAGAGGTCATATAACCAGGGTTAGTGCTTGTCTAATCTGAGAGGGCATATAACCAGGGTTAGTGCTTGTCTAATCTGAGAGGTCATATAACCAGGGTTAGTGCTTGTCTAATCTGAGAGGGCATATAACCAGGGTTAGTGCTTGTCTAATCTGAGGGCATATAACCAGGGTTAGTGCTTGTCTAATCTGAGGGCATATAACCAGGGTTAGTGCTTGTCTAATCTGAGGGGATATAACCAGGGTTAGTGCTTGTCTAATCTGAGAGGGCATATAACCAGGGGTAGTGCTTGTCTAATCTGAGAGGGCATATAACCAGGGTTAGTGCTTGTCTAATCTGAGAGGTCATATAACCAGGGTTAGTGCTTGTCTAATCTGAGAGGGCATATAACCAGGGTTAGTGCTTGTCTAATCTGAGGGCATATAACCAGGGTTAGTGCTTGTTTTATCTGAGGGCATATAACCAGGGTTAGTGCTTGTCTAATCTGAGGGGATATAACCAGGGTTAGTGCTTGTCTAATCTGAGAGGGCATATAACCAGGGTTAGTGCTTGTCTAATCTGAGGTCATATAACCAGGGTTAGTGCTTGTCTAATCTGAGGGCATATAACCAGGGTTAGTGCTTGTCTAATCTGAGGGGATATAACCAGGGTTAGTGCTTGTCTAATCTGAGAGGGCATATAACCAGGGTTAGTGCTTGTCTAATCTGAGGTCATATAACCAGGGTTAGTGCTTGTCTAATCTAAGGGCATATGACCAGGGTTCGTGCTTGTCTACTCTTTCACTAAACTGTAAATCTAATCCCTCATCTCAACTTTACCCCGCACCTACCCTAAACCTAACCTTAAAATTTAGCATTTATTGTGTGAACATATTTGTATTCACTTCACACATTCAGGTTCTGTCTACAACATTGAATAAACCAAATAGAATAATGTGTCAATAGTGATCGACACAAAGGGAAATTTACAAGATTTTTACAAAGGGGCCATTTTTCCTGACAGCAGTAGATATCCAGGATGGTGCTGGACAGAAGATAAGAAGCCATAAGATAAAAGAATAACTGATAGGAAATGTGTGGTGCGACAAGTATACAGCGGATAACCATGTGACGATGTAATATCTGGACAGACAGGGGCGGAATACTCACTATATATAATATATACTATATAATATCTGGACAGACAGGGGCGGAATACTCACTATATATAATATATACTATATAATATCTGGACAGACAGGGGCGGAATACTAACTATATATAATATATACTATATAATATCTGGACAGACAGGGGCGGAATACTAACTATATATAATATATACTATATAATATCTGGACAGACAGGGGCGGAATACTAACTATATATAATATACACTATATAATATCTGGACAGACAGGGGCGGAATACTAACTATATATAATATACTATATAATATCTGGACAGACAGGGGCGGAATACTCACTATATATAATATATACTATATAATATCTGGACAGACAGGGGCGGAATACTAACTATATATAATATATACTATATAATATCTGGACAGACAGAGGCGGAATACTAACTATATATAATATCTCTCATCTCATCTCATCTTCAACCGCTTATCCGGGGTCAGTTCGCGGGGGTAGAAGCTCTAGCAGGGGACCCCAAACTTCCCTTTCCCGGGCAACATTAGCCAGCTCTGACTGGGGAATCCCGAGGCGTTCCCAGGCCAGTGTGGAGATATAATCTCTCCACCTAGTCCTGGGTCTTCCCCGAGGTCTCCTCCCAGCTGGACGTGCATGGAACACCTCTCTAGGGAGGCGCCCAGGTAGCATTCGTACAAGATGCCCGAACCACCTCAACTGGCTCCTTTCTATGCAAAGGAGCAGCGGCTCTACTCCGAGTTCCTCTCGGATGACTGAGCTTCTCACCCTATCCCTAAGGGAGAGGCCAGCCACCTTTCTGAGAAAACCCATTTCGGCCGCTTGTACCCGCGATCTCGTTCTTTCGGAACCGGGGCGGCAGTGGCTCAGTGGGTTGAGTCGGTTGTCTATCAATCGGAAGGTTGGTGGTTCGATCCCCGGTTCCTCCTGGGAAATTGTCGAGGTGTCCATGAGCAAGACACCTAACCCCAGCTGCTCCTGGCGAGCCTGCAGTCGCCTTGCATGGTAGATGCGGTCGCCAGTGTATGAATGAGTGAATGAATGGGTGAATGAGACGCAGGATCTGTAAAGCGCTTTGGATAAAAGCGCTATATAAAAGCGCAGCATTTACCATTTATGACCCAGCTTTCATGACCATAGGTGAGGGTAGGAACAAAGATTGACCGGTAGATCGAGAGCTTTGCCTTTCGGCTCAGCTCTCTTTTCGTCATAACGGTGCGGTGAAGCGAATGCAACACCGCCCCCGCTGCTCCGATCCTCCGACCAATCTCCCGCTCCATTGTTCCCTCACTCGCGAACAAGACCCCGAGGTACTTGAACTCCTTCACTTAGAGTAAGGACTCATTCCCTACCCGGAGTAGGCACTCCACCGGTTTCCTGCTGAGAGTCATGGCCTCAGATTTAGAGGTGCTAACCCTCATCCCAGCCGCTTCACACTCGGCTGCGAACCGATCCAGTGAGTGCTGAAGGTCACCGACCGATGAGGCCATCAGGACCACATCATCCGCAAAAAGCAGTGATGTGACCATCAGCCCACCGAACGGGAACCCCTCCCCCCCATGACTACGCCTTGATATCCTGTCCATGAATATTACAAACAGGATTGGTGACAAAGCGCAGCCCTGGCGGAGGCCAACCCCCACCGGGAACAAACCCGACTTACTGCCGAGGACACGGACACAGCTCATGCTTTGAGCGTACAGAGATTGGATGGCCCTGAGAAGAGACCCCCTCACCCCATACTCCCGCAGCACCTCCCACAAAAGATCCCGGGGTACCCGGTCATACGCCTTCTCCAGATCCACAAAACACATGTAGACTGGATGGGCATACTCCCAGGCCCCCTCCAGGATCCTTGCGAGAGTAAAGAGCTGGTGGTTCCCCGGCCAGGACGAAAACCGCATTGTTCCTCTTCAATCTGAGGTTCGACTATTGGCTGAACCCTCCTTTCCAGCACTTTGGAGTACACTTTACCAGGGAGGCTGAGGAGTGTGATACCTCTGTAATTGGCACACACTCTCTGGTCCCCCTTTTTATATATAATATATACTATATAATATCTGGACAGACAGGGGCAGAATACTAACTATATATAATATATACTATATAATATCTGGACAGACAGGGGCAGAATACTAACTATATATAATATATACTATATAATATCTGGACAGACGGGCGGAATACTAACTATATATAATATATACTATATAATATCTGGACAGACGGGGCAGAATACTAACTATATATAATATATACTATATAATATCTGGACAGACAGGGCGGAATACTAACTATATATAATATATACTATATAATATCTGGACAGACAGGGGCAGAATACTAACTATATATAATATATACTATATAATATCTGGACAGACAGGGGCGGAATACTAACTATATATAATATATACTATATAATATCTGGACAGACAGGGCGGAATACTAACTATATATAATATATACTATATAATATCTGGACAGACAGGGGCGGAATACTAACTATATAAAATATATACTATATAATATCTGGACAGACTGGGCGGAATACTAACTATATATAATATATACTATATAATATCTGGACAGACAGGGGCGGAATACTAACAATATAAAATATATACTATATAATATCTGGACAGACGGGGCGGAATACTAACTATATATAATATATACTATATAATATCTGGACAGACAGGGGCGGAATACTAACTATATATAATATATAATATATAATATCTGGACAGACAGGGCGGAATACTAACTATATATAATATATACTATATAATATCTGGACAGACGGGCGGAATACTAACTATATATAATATATACTATATAATATCTGGACAGACAGGGGCGGAATACTAACTATATATAATATATACTATATAATATCTGGACAGACGGGGCAGAATACTAACTATATATAATATATACTATATAATATCTGGACAGACAGGGGCGGAATACTAACTATATAAAATATATACTATATAATATCTGGACAGACGGGCGGAATACTAACTATATATAATATATACTATATAATATCTGGACAGACGGGGCGGAATACTAACTATATATAATATATACTATATAATATCTGGACAGACAGGGGCGGAATACTAACTATATAAAATATATACTATATAATATCTGGACAGACGGGCGGAATACTAACTATATATAATATATACTATATAATATCTGGACAGACAGGGGCGGAATACTAACTATATATAATATATACTATATAATATCTGGACAGACAGGGCGGAATACTAACTATATATAATATATACTATATAATATCTGGACAGACAGGGCGGAATACTAACTATATATAATATATACTATATAATATCTGGACAGACAGGGGCGGAATACTAACTATATATAATATACTATATAATATCTGGACAGACGGGGCAGAATACTAACTATATATAATATATACTATATAATATCTGGACAGACGGGCGGAATACTAACTATATATAATATATACTATATAATATCTGGACAGACAGGGGCGGAATACTAACTATATATAATATATACTATATAATATCTGGACAGACGGGGCAGAATACTAACTATATATAATATATACTATATAATATCTGGACAGACAGGGCGGAATACTAACTATATATAATATATACTATATAATATCTGGACAGACAGGGGCGGAATACTAACTATATATAATATATACTATATAATATCTGGACAGACAGGGGCGGAATACTAACTATATATAATATATACTATATAATATCTGGACAGACAGGGGCGGAATACTAACTATATATAATATATACTATATAATATCTGGACAGACAGGGGCGGAATACTAACTATATATAATATATACTATATAATATCTGGACAGACAGGGCGGAATACTAACTATATATAATATACTATATAATATCTGGACAGACAGGGCGGAATACTCACTATATATAATATATACTATATAATATCTGGACAGACAGGGGCGGAATACTAACTATATATAATATATACTATATAATATCTGGACAGACAGGGGCGGAATACTAACTATATATAATATCTCTCATCTCATCTCATCTTCAACCGCTTATCCGGGGTCAGTTCGCGGGGGTAGAAGCTCTAGCAGGGGACCCCAAACTTCCCTTTCCCGGGCAACATTAGCCAGCTCTGACTGGGGAATCCCGAGGCGTTCCCAGGCCAGTGTGGAGATATAATCTCTCCACCTAGTCCTGGGTCTTCCCCGAGGTCTCCTCCCAGCTGGACGTGCATGGAACACCTCTCTAGGGAGGCGCCCAGGTAGCATTCGTACAAGATGCCCGAACCACCTCAACTGGCTCCTTTCTATGCAAAGGAGCAGCGGCTCTACTCCGAGTTCCTCTCGGATGACTGAGCTTCTCACCCTATCCCTAAGGGAGAGGCCAGCCACCTTTCTGAGAAAACCCATTTCGGCCGCTTGTACCCGCGATCTCGTTCTTTCGGAACCGGGGCGGCAGTGGCTCAGTGGGTTGAGTCGGTTGTCTATCAATCGGAAGGTTGGTGGTTCGATCCCCGGTTCCTCCTGGGAAATTGTCGAGGTGTCCATGAGCAAGACACCTAACCCCAGCTGCTCCTGGCGAGCCTGCAGTCGCCTTGCATGGTAGATGCGGTCGCCAGTGTATGAATGAGTGAATGAATGGGTGAATGAGACGCAGGATCTGTAAAGCGCTTTGGATAAAAGCGCTATATAAAAGCGCAGCATTTACCATTTATGACCCAGCTTTCATGACCATAGGTGAGGGTAGGAACAAAGATTGACCGGTAGATCGAGAGCTTTGCCTTTCGGCTCAGCTCTCTTTTCGTCATAACGGTGCGGTGAAGCGAATGCAACACCGCCCCCGCTGCTCCGATCCTCCGACCAATCTCCCGCTCCATTGTTCCCTCACTCGCGAACAAGACCCCGAGGTACTTGAACTCCTTCACTTAGAGTAAGGACTCATTCCCTACCCGGAGTAGGCACTCCACCGGTTTCCTGCTGAGAGTCATGGCCTCAGATTTAGAGGTGCTAACCCTCATCCCAGCCGCTTCACACTCGGCTGCGAACCGATCCAGTGAGTGCTGAAGGTCACCGACCGATGAGGCCATCAGGACCACATCATCCGCAAAAAGCAGTGATGTGACCATCAGCCCACCGAACGGGAACCCCTCCCCCCATGACTACGCCTTGATATATATATAATATATACTATATAATATCTGGACAGACAGGGGCAGAATACTAACTATATATAATATATATATATATCTGGACAGACAGGGGCAGAATACTAACTATATATAATATATACTATATAATATCTGGACAGACAGGGGCAGAATACTAACTATATATAATATAACGGAATACTAACTATATATAATATATACTATATAATATCTGGACAGACAGGGGGAATACTAACTATATATAATATATACGGAATACTAACTATATATAATATATACTATATAATATCTGGACAGACAGGGGCAGAATACTAACTATATATAATATATACTATATAATATCTGGACAGACAGGGGCAGAATACTAACTATATATAATATATACTATATAATATCTGGACAGACAGGGGCGGAATACTAACTATATATAATATATACTATATAATATCTGGACAGACAGGTGTGGTGTAGCAAGCCATTTGCAGAGCCCGATAATCCGTTTCAAACAGGTTTATTGAGGCAAAACACAACTCAAAACAAACCACGAACGGCGAAAAAGACTAACTGGTTAACTGAAAAGGAAATGTGCGCATATAGCGACTTACATACAAAACATCCCAGAAACCACAATAGTCAAATAACAACCCACACCTCTCTATCTTACCGTGACATGTAACAATGCTGAACAGGGAGGGACTTGTTAGCTCCCCTTCTATAGCCCACTAGATGACAAACAGCGGAGTGACAAAACGTAAACAAGGAAGTGAATCACCGAAAGGTCTGTGTAGCCACGCCCCCACACCATTAGTGACATATATACTATATAATATCTGGACAGACAGGGGCGGAATACTAACTATACCAACTGGCTAACTGACTGGATGAGATTAATGTGATCTGGACTGGATGAGATTAATGTGATCTGGACTAGATGAGGATAATGTGATCTGGACTGGATGTGGAATATTAGTCACTTTGTGTAAGCCCAATTTGATTTCAACCCAATTTGATTGTCCTGTTTTATTCTCCGCTCTGCCTGGGCTCAGTCTTACACTTCACCATTTAAATTCGTGACAGATCTGGACAGGGTTCTGTGCAGATTCCATTGTGTTTTTCAAAAGATGCATAATAATAATACATTTCTGTAAGTACGTAGCTGAATCTTTCATTAATATTTGATTTACCCTCTTATCTGTACTCATGACGGCCTACTGTGTGTGGGCCATTCTTTTGATTAGAATTCCCAACCTGGTCAGGCCTTGATGCAAACATTTTAAATAATTATAAATCCACCGCTAAGGAGAATAAATAAAAAACATCACATTATCCAGCTGAGAGAGAGGTGTCTTCTATCAGAGTAGGAAATGACAAAGCAGACAGCTAAAGACCTCTGACTGAAACAGGGCTCTTGAGAAACACCAAAGAACGATAGAAACCTCTGAGAATACAGAATGCAATTGATCCTGAATAACAACACTGCATAATAACAAGGACATTCAATTGAATATTAATGTTCGGTTTTTCAAAAAATAAGCTCATTTAAAAAAAAACGAATTTGTCTGGGCCTTATGCTAATATGTGCATGCGTTTGGGATTGGCTAAAAAAAATTACATTACCCTGTTATAGTATTTAGCATATTATCATCGCTTCATATACACCAGAAAACCAGGTGGAGTAAAGGAGACAGAAGAGGGAAAGAGATATTCTTATATTATTAAAAATATCAGAGAAATATATTATTTTATCCTTTAGACAATTGCTCCAAGACAAACTGTTGGACAGACATGAATTCAAAAGCAACATATGATCCACAACCTGTGACAATGATTTGATCAGTTTAACCAATCCAAAAGTTTAAACAGATCCTAGTCCTTTAAACAACCATACATTTCTTCAGATGTGTAATCTCTCCTTTCTGAACCAATAGAACCCTGATAAAACCACGCTGGTACCAAACCCAGTAACAATGTGATATGATAATATCCATTCTTCACCTACCAGACCTCGAAACATGTCCGCTCGTGACTCGTTTCATCTCTGGTGTGTTTGTCAGCTGTACAGGAGGACTAGTTATCTGGACGGTAATTCAGAATGATGAGACAGTAAAGAGATTCTGGTACTTAACCAAACATGCTGTGGGAAGAGATATTAGCTCACATTTCATCAGCTGAAAGGATTTCATTTTGTATCTGAGATATAGTTGCAGCATTAGATGCCACAACAAGTTGTCAAAGCCACATATCAAGTCAGTCTATACAATGATGTGCTATTTGAAGGATGAAAATACCACCCTGTTCAATTGGAGATACACAGTACCAAGTGTCAGCAAGCTTGTGCTGTTGAGGATACGCCATCAAACACCACATCAATCACCACATCAAACACCAAATCAGTCACCACATCAAACACCACATCAAACACCACATCAAACACCACATCAATCACCACATCAAACACCACATCAGTCACCACATCAATCACCACATCAAACACCACATCAAACACCACATCAGTCACCACATCAAACACCACATCAAACACCACATCAGACACCACATCAAACACCACATCAAACACCACATCAGACACCACATCAAACACCACATCAGACACCACATCAGTCACCACATCAAACACCACATCAATCACCACATCAGTCACCACATCAGTCACCACATCAATCACCACATCAGTCACCACATCAGTCACCACATCAAACACCACATCAATCACCACATCAATCACCACATCAAACACCACATCAGTCACCACATCAATCACCACATCAATCACCACATCAAACACCACATCAGTCACCACATCAAACACCACATCCGACACCACATCAAACACCACATCAATCACCACATCAATCACCACATCAGACACCACATCAAACACCACATCAATCACCACATCAGACACCACATCAGTCACCACATCAATCACCACATCAATCACCACATCAGTCACCACATCAGTCACCACATCAATCACCACATCAGTCACCACATCAATCACCACATCAAACACCACATCAAACACCACATCAATCACCACATCAATCACCACATCAAACACCACATCAGTCACCACATCAATCACCACATCAAACACCACATCAGTCACCACATCAGTCACCACATCAAACACCACATCAGTCACCACATCAGTCACCACATCAGTCACCACATCAAACACCACATCAATCACCACATCAAACACCACATCAGTCACCACATCAGTCACCACATCAAACACCACATCAGTCACCACATCAAACACCACATCAGTCACCACATCAGTCACCACATCAAACACCACATCAATCACCACATCAGTCACCACATCAAACACCACATCAGTCACCACATCAAACACCACATCAAACACCACATCAAACACCACATCAAACACCACATCAGTCACCACATCGAACACCACATCAAACACCACATCAATCACCACATCAAACACCACATCAGACACCACATCAATCACCACATCAAACACCACATCAGACACCACATCAAACACCACATCCGTCACCACATCGAACACCACATCGAACACCACATCAATCACCACATCAGACACCACATCAGTCACCACATCGAACACCACATCAAACACCACATCAGACACCACATCAATCACCACATCAGTCACCACATCAATCACCACATCAATCACCACATCAGTCACCACATCAATCACCACATCAAACACCACATCAATCACCACATCAGTCACCACATCAATCACCACATCAATCACCACATCAGTCACCACATCAATCACCACATCAAACACCACATCAGTCACCACATCAAACACCACATCCGTCACCACATCGAACACCACATCAATCACCACATCAATCACCACATCAGTCACCACATCAGACACCACATCAATCACCACATCAGACACCACATCAGTCACCACATCAATCACCACATCAGTCACCACATCAGTCACCACATCAATCACCACATCAATCACCACATCAGTCACCACATCAGTCACCACATCAATCACCACATCAGTCACCACATCAAACACCACATCAAACACCACATCAGTCACCACATCAGTCACCACATCAGTCACCACATCAGTCACCACATCAGTCACCACATCAATCACCACATCAAACACCACATCAAACACCACATCAATCACCACATCAATCACCACATCAAACACCACATCAATCACCACATCAGTCACCACATCAAACACCACATCAGTCACCACATCAGTCACCACATCAATCACCACATCAATCACCACATCAAACACCACATCAGTCACCACATCAAACACCACATCAGTCACCACATCGAACACCACATCAGTCACCACATCAAACACCACATCAGTCACCACATCAGTCACCACATCAAACACCACATCAGTCACCACATCAGTCACCACATCAAACACCACATCAGTCACCACATGAATCACCACATCAAACACCACATCAAACACCACATCAATCACCACATCAGTCACCACATCAAACACCACATCAGTCACCACATCAGTCACCACATCAAACACCACATCAGTCACCACATCAGTCACCACATCAAACACCACATCAGTCACCACATCAGTCACCACATCAAGCACCACATCAGTCACCACATCTAACACCACATCAATCACCACATCAATCACCACATCAAACACCACATCAGTCACCACATCAGTCACCACATCAAACACCACATCAGTCACCACATCAGTCACCACATCAAACACCACATCAGACACCACATCAAACACCACATCAGTCACCACATCAATCACCACATCAGTCACCACATCAAACACCACATCCGTCACCACATCGAACACCACATCAATCACCACATCAATCACCACATCAGTCACCACATCAGTCACCACATCAAACACCACATCAGTCACCACATCAGTCACCACATCAAACACCACATCAGTCACCACATCAAACACCACATCAATCACCACATCAAACACCACATCAGTCACCACATCAGTCACCACATCAAACACCACATCAGTCACCACATCAAACACCACATCAGTCACCACATCAATCACCACATCAGTCACCACATCAGTCACCACATCAATCACCACATCAATCACCACATCAAACACCACATCAGTCACCACATCAGTCACCACATCAAACACCACATCAGTCACCACATCAAACACCACATCAGTCACCACATCAGTCACCACATCAAGCACCACATCAAACACCACATCAATCACCACATCAGTCACCACATCAAACACCACATCAGTCACCACATCAAACACCACATCAAACACCACATCAATCACCACATCAAACACCACATCAAACACCACATCAAACACCACATCAGTCACCACATCAAACACCACGCCAAACCGCACATCAAACACCACATCAAACACTGAGAACAACACGAGAACATCACAGAGAACATCATAGAAAACATCACAGAGAACATCACTGGGGAGATCAGTTGGTGATAATTACTCGGGGAACATGGCACAGACTATTGTAAAAATACTTTTCAGAGCTAGAATCAAGTTAATCTGCATTCATTAAAAACAAAATAGCCACCAGTCTGGTGAGTAAAACGCTAAACTGGGTAAAAATACTGAAAAGGAAAGAAACCTTTTAAACAATAATTGAGCGTTCAAATGATGAAAGCTTTGTAGACCAAAACATTTTACGATACTGGAAATGGAAAAGTAATAACTACCTTTTATATCTTAAAAGAAGATAAATTAAGTTGAAACATCCGTGCTTGCGAAGAGAATTGGAAGGGCATTGAATTATATTTGAATGTTTTCACACTAATGCAAAAGCAAATGCCAGATATTTCTACAACAACATATGTCATTGTATCGGAGAAGCTTGGAACCACTTCGAACGTTCTGGTCGGGTCTATATGATACGTTTTCCACGAGGCATCAATACAAAAACACTCCACTTAGTGCTGGACCACTCCAGATATATCCTTAGTTACTCTATTGATGCCACGGATGTCATAAATATTACAGGGAATTCAAACACAATAATATGTAGCTCAGATGACAGTTCAGGGAGAAGCTAAAGTTGTGGTTATCAGCATTAATTATCTATGAATAATGGTGTCTGCTAAATGAGTGAAATGTAGTGACATGTTCACAGTATGTGTGTGTAACAGTCTGTGGAGGTGTCTACAGTCTGTGGAGGTGTCTGTGTCTACAGTCTGTGGAGGTGTCTGCAGTCTGTGGAGGTGTCTGTGTCTACAGTCTGTGGAGGTGTCTGCAGTCTGTGGAGGTGTCTGTGTCTACAGTCTGTGGAGGTGTCTGCAGTCTGTGGAGGTGTCTGCAGTCTGTGGAGGTGTCTGCAGTCTGTGGAGGTGTCTGCAGTCTGTGGAGGTGTCTGCAGTCTGTGGAGGTGTCTGCAGTCTGTGGAGGTGTCTGCAGTCTGTGGAGGTGTCTGCAGTCTGTGGAGGTGTCTACAGTCTGTGGAGGTGTCTGCAGTCTGTGGAGGTGTCTGCAGTCTGTGGAGGTGTCTGCAGTCTGTGGAGGTGTCTACAGTCTGTGGAGGTGTCTGCAGTCTGTGGAGGTGTCTACAGTCTGTGGAGGTGTCTGCAGTCTGTGGAGGTGTCTACAGTCTGTAGAGGTGTCTGCAGTCTGTGGAGGTGTCTACAGTCTGTGGAGGTGTCTACAGTCTGTGGAGGTGTCTACAGTCTGTGGAGGTGTCTGCATGACAAGCATTCATCATCAAGTAATTACCTGTTGCTGCAAAGTAGTTAACAAGAGGAAACAAGTAGAACTTGTATCGTTCGTTAATAAACGACCATTAGTGTCTTTTCACATAATAAAACACCATCTCTCTTCTAACTGGGCTTTAGTGTACATCCCTACTGTGTGATGAATCTCACACTCGGCTGCTGATCACGGTTTACACATGTTATTGCATTTATCCAACGTGCCCAGGGGCTGTTCTCACCTGCTGTGTGGAGCAAATTGTGGTTTCAACCTACACTACACCACCTAGGATTCATGGCTCCATCCTACACCACCTAGTATTCATGGCTCCATCCTACACCACCTAGTATTCATGGCTCCATCCTACACCACCTAGTATTCATGGCTCCATCCTACATCACCTAGTATTCATGGCTCCATCCTACATCACCTAGTATTCATGGCTCCATCCTACACCACCTAGTATTCATGGCTCCATCCTACACCACCTAGTATTCATGGCTCCATCCTACACCACCTAGTATTCATGGCTCCATCCTACATCACCTAGTATTCATGGCTCCATCCTACACCACCTAGTATTCATGGCTCCATCCTACATCACCTAGTATTCATGGCTCCATCCTACACCACCTAGTATTCATGGCTCCATCCTACACCACCTAGTATTCATGGGTCCATCCTACACCACCTAGTATTCATGGCTCCATCCTACACCACCTAGTATTCATGGGTCCATCCTACATCACCTAGTATTCATGGCTCCATCCTACACCACCTAGTATTCATGGCTCCATCCTACATCACCTAGGATTCATGGCTCCATCCTACATCACCTAGGATTCATGGCTCCATCCTACATCACCTAGTATTCATGGCTCCATCCTACTTCACCTAGGATTCATGGCTCCATCCTACATCACCTAGTATTCATGGCTCAATTCTACATCACCTAGTATTCATGGCTCCATCCTACACCACCTAGTATTCATGGCTTCATCCTACATCACCTAGTATTCATGGCTCCATCCTACATCACCTAGGATTCATGGCTCCATCCTACATCACCTAGTATTCATGGCTCAATTCTACATCACCTAGTATTCATGGCTCCATCCTACACCACCTAGTATTCATGGCTCCATCCTACATCACCTAGTATTCATGGCTCCATCCTACATCACCTAGTATTCATGGCTCCATCCTACACCACCTAGTATTCATGGCTCCATCCTACACCACCTAGTATTCATGGCTCCATCCTACACCACCTAGTATTCATGGCTCCATCCTACATCACCTAGTATTCATGGCTCCATCCTACACCACCTAGTATTCATGGCTCCATCCTACACCACCTAGTATTCATGGCTCAATTCTACATCACCTAGTATTCATGGCTCCATCCTACATCACCTAGTATTCATGGCTCCATCCTACATCACCTAGTATTCATGGCTCCATCCTACACCACCTAGGATTCATGGCTCCATCCTACATCACCTAGTATTCATGGCTCCATCCTACATCACCTAGTATTCATGGCTCCATCCTACATCACCTAGTATTCATGGCTCCATCCTACATCACCTAGTATTCATGGCTCCATCCTACATCACCTAGTATTCATGGCTCCATCCTACATCACCTAGTATTCATGGCTCCATCCTACATCACCTAGTATTCATGGCTCCATCCTACATCACCTAGTATTCATGGCTCCATCCTACATCACCTAGTATTCATGGCTCCATCCTACATCACCTAGTATTCATGGCTCCATCCTACATCACCTAGGATTCATGGCTCCATCCTACACCACCTAGTATTCATGGCTCCATCCTACACCACCTAGTATTCATGGCTCCATCCTACATCACCTAGTATTCATGGCTCCATCCTACACCACCTAGTATTCATGGCTCCATCCTACATCACCTAGTATTCATGGCTCCATCCTACATCACCTAGTATTCATGGCTCCATCCTACACCACCTAGTATTCATGGCTCCATCCTACATCACCTAGGGAACAGGGACTCTTGTCACTTGAGTTTTTAGCCGATAGAGGACAAATGGATTTTACATGCATCCTAAATATGTATTCCCATACAAATCAAATAAATATTTGAAGAGTTAAGGGATTTTATAGATGTTAGCACAAAGCTAGAATATGTTTTCCTAAATTTGAAAGGGAGAGCTCTTCCCCTGAGAGAACGAGCTTGTTCTAGTTGTTTAATGTGTCTTATGTCCAAGTCTATTTGTTCCTCTTTGTGTTTTTTATGTCATTGAGGTGTTCCTGGCTTTCTTCAACGATCTCCTCACTGATTCATATTATCCGGTTCAACTGGTTCTGACTGGTTTTCCCTAAAGCACCAAACCACCACACAATAGTTAAGGCTTAGATGGACTCTATAAAGCATCTGTGAAATGCTCGTAGGCTTGATTGTTGTACATCAGAGATTATAGAAGTCTGAGACAGCAGGTCCCCATTTAGAGATCGTCAACACAACTTGCCCTCTATCCATTAAAACATATCAAATTGGGTTCGATTACAGAGGCCACTGACTATAGCCCATTAGCACATATTTAGTTTTGTAGCATTTAGGACCATGTTGTTAATAAAGGTTGAGTTGCTAGCTGCCACCATAATGACTGTGTCATCTGAGTATTTCATGAACATCATCTCTGTTTCTAAATCCTAAATGCACCACTGCTTCCCTCCATTCCACCCTTGGTCCTCAATTTGCAGGAGTGTCCCAAATCTGTGGGATGGAAAATGATCGGAAAAGGGTTAATTATACCCACAGATGTCCCCTTCTTTTGAGTGTGCACTGATGCAGCCTCCACTGGTAATGTGGAATTTCATAAAAAACTCAGTTATCCGACATTTTGTGGAATTTCAAATCGACACATGACATTTAAACAAAAATAAATACCTCATAAGTGCATGAAATGTTCAAATGTTGTTTTCTTAATTAAAATGCAACATGAGTTGCATCATTCAAGTCATGAGTGTCACGATTGACAAGTTTTGTTCCACACAGGGAGTTTATTGGGGTGCACTTCCTGTTTTCCAGTGAGTTGTTTCACCAGGGGTAAATTAGCTAATCCGTTCTGGGATTTTAGTCACTGGCAGATGCACCCTGGTAACAAATACCAGTCAGAAGCCTTGGATGAACAAAGAGATCCTCACATCCTCATACTCCATATCATTTTGCACTTCTCTTTTGCACTTTCTTGTTGGATGCAAACTGCGTTTTGTTGTACTGTACTTGTACTGTCTAATGACAATAAAGTTGAATCTAATTAGATTTTATTGCAGTTTCGTGTTTCTGATCTTCGTATGTTTTATTTTATTAAAACCTTTGAATGTCAATCCTTCTCTGTGTTTGGTTCCTGGCACAACACTTTACACCAACAGATTGTGGCAATAAGTGTCTACTGGAATTCAACCTCTGAGATTCCTCAGCCACACAAGGGAATGTGTGAAAGGATAAGACCCACTGTTCATCTGGGATCCCACAGACGTTGAAGGAACTAATAACACCAGCCAGATGACAATGCCATGTGGATATCCGGTACAGATTGTTCTGGAAGAACTGAGGAATCTGTAGAATCGAACCAGCTGTTTTCTCTCCAATCAAAAACAAATCAGAGAATCATTTATGAATTGACATTAATCTTCTGGAGCGTTTGACCAAATTCCTTCTAAAGGAGAGACACATTTCACCGTACCAACCTGACACGATAAAGGAAAGAACACTTACTGTCATGGTTGGTTGACATGTTTAATCCCATGGCCGTCCCTAATAGGCAAATTGTGGTTGTGAAAGCACTTTCAGTGTGTCGATTTCATGAAAATTTCAGTGCCACTGCAAGAGCCCCCTGAAAAGGTTTTAGAAAGCCAAATTAAAATGTCAAGTTCTGAAATGTTTTCCCAGAGGAGTGAATTTTCAAAAGATACTGTAGCCAACAATCTACCTGTATCCTCTATGTATGTAGCATTAGGTTAAGATCTGTTCAAATCACAGAAACTGTAGCCAACAATCTACCTGTATCCTCTATGTATGTAGCATTAGGTTAAGATCTGTTCAAATCACAGAAACTGTAGCCAACAATCTACCTGTATCCTCTATGTATGTAGCATTAGGTTAAGATCTGTTCACATCACAGAGAGGGAATCTCTGTTCCTTTTTTTACAGACATGGTTCACCTGAAATCACTCACTTTCAAAGAAATGCTAATATGCTTCCCTGACGGATATTATTTAGCAACACCTACAGAATGTCTTTATATAAAGAGATCATGTTCTCCCCTGGAAATACAGAGCAGGCTGGTTCCTTCCTGTACCCAAAACTGTATTTAAATCCTGTTGATGAATCACCAGCTTAAGTACAGCACGGCTGGAGTACTAATCACTTCAGAAGAGGAGGAAGTGTGAAGAGACCAACAAAGATTCTACATGGAAATGCTCTCCAAAACACTAACCGAATTACCAGAGAATAACGCCTGTTTAAAACATGTAAATGCTCTCCAAAACACTAACCGAATTACCAGAGAATAACGCCTGTTTAAAACATGTAAATGCTCTCCAAAACACTAACCGAATTACCAGAGAATAACGCCCGTTTAAGACCTAGACTTCTCTGTCTCTGTCTTAGTGAACATGAAGCTCCGGACAGATCTCTCTCTGTTCTCTCCAACAGCCAAATGAGACGGTCTTTCTCCATTCCATCATGGCTCTGGCAGTTTTTGTCTTCCATTTTTCTTTTCTCCACTCACATAGTTTTTCGTTCCTCCATCCTTCCCTCTCTCTCTTACACCCCCCCTGCTCTCCTTTCTCACCCCCCTGCTCTCCTTTCTCACCCCCCTTCTCTCCTTTCTCACCCCCTGCTCTCCTTTCTCACCCCCTTCTCTCCTTTCTCACCCCCCTTGTCTCCTTTCTCACCTCCCCTTCTCCCCTTTCTCACCCCCCTTCTCTCCTTTCTCACCCCCCTTCTCTCCTTTCTCACCCCCCTTCTCTCCTTTCTCACCCCCCTTCTCTCCTTTCTCACCCCCTTCTCTCCTTTCTCACCCCCTTCTCTCCTTTCTCACCCCCTTCTCTCCTTTCTCACCCCCTTCTCTCCTTTCTCACCCCCCTTCTCTCCTTTCTCACCCCCTTCTCTCCTTTCTCACCCCCCCTCTCTCTCCTTTCTCACCCCCCCCTTCTCTCTCCTTTCTCACCCCCTTCTCTCCTTTCTCACCCCCTTCCCCTTTCTCACCCCCTTCTCTCCTTTCTCTCACCCCCTTCTCTCCTTTCTCACCCCCTTCTCTCCTTTCTCACCCCCTTCTCTCCTTTCTCACCCCCCTTCTCTCCTTTCTCACCCCCTGCTCTCCTTTCTCACCCCTTACCCCCCCAACCCCCACCTCACCAGCTCTCCATCTTGTGACTAATCAAAGTGGCGCTTCTAGATTCCACTTTATTAGCCTGTCAGATGCATCAGCAGTGAGATGTACAGAACTATACTGTCCATGTCAATGTAAGAGCGGCTGTTCCTGTGAGTGTGTGCGAGTGTGTGAGTGTGTGAGTGTGTGAGTGTGTGTGTGAGTGTGTGAGTGTGTGAGTGTGTGTGTGAGTGTGTGAGTGTGTGAGTGTGTAAGTGTGTGTGTAAGTGTGTATGTGTGTGTGTAAGTGTGTGAGTGTGTGTGTGAGTGTGTGTGAGTGTGTGTGTAAGTGTGTGTGTGTGTGTGTGTGTGTGTGTGTGTGTGTGTGTGTGTGTGTGAGTGAGTGTGTGAGTGTGTTTCACGGCATTCACTTCTGGCAGAAATGGCTATAGAAAATGTCTCAAGTGCAGTTCCATAAGGTTGAGGACTGCTTTAACACAGGACTTGAGGAGGAAGGAGAAAGAGCTATGTTTTAACTATCCGGACGTTGGATTCATGCATCGATAACCAGTCGATGTCAATCGGACGTTGGGAGTAGTTTATACCCCTTTGTTTGCCCATTTTAACCTGTTTTCAATGCCAGTGTATCCCATAAACGGGATAAGATGTAGTAGGCCCCAAATTATTTGAAGACAGCAGTAAAGGTATTTATTTTACATAAAAAGATAGAGACAGCGAACATCAGAAGATCATTAGATAGAGACAGCGAATATCAGAAGATCATTAGATAGAGACAGCGAATATCAGAAGATCATTAGATAGAGACAGCGAATATCAGAAGATCATTAGATAGAGACAGCGAATATCAGAAGATCATTAGATAGAGACAGCGAATATCAGAAGATCATTAGATAGAGACAGCGAATATCAGAAGATCATTAGATAGAGACAGCGAACATCAGAAGGTCATTAGATAGAGACAGCGAACATCAGAAGGTCATTAGATAGAGACAGCGAACATCAGAATATCATTAGATAGAGACAGCGAACATCAGAAGGTCATTAGATAGAGACAGCGAACATCAGAATATCATTAGATAGAGACAGCGAACATCAGAAGGTCATTAGATAGAGACAGCGAACATCAGAAGGTCATTAGATAGAGACAGCGAATATCAGAAGATCATTAGATAGAGACAGCGAATATCAGAAGATCATTAGATAGAGACAGCGAATATCAGAAGATCATTAGATAGAGACAGCGAACATCAGAAGGTCATTAGATAGAGACAGCGAACATCAGAAGGTCATTAGATAGAGACAGCGAACATCAGAATATCATTAGATAGAGACAGCGAACATCAGAAGGTCATTAGATAGAGACAGCGAATATCAGAAGGTCATTAGATAGAGACAGCGAATATCAGAAGATCATTAGATAGAGACAGCGAATATCAGAAGATCATTAGATAGAGACAGCGAATATCAGAAGATCATTAGATAGAGACAGCGAATATCAGAAGATCATTAGATAGAGACAGCGAACATCAGAAGGTCATTAGATAGAGACAGCGAACATCAGAAGGTCATTAGATAGAGACAGCGAACATCAGAAGGTCATTAGATAGAGACAGCGAACATCAGAAGATCATTAGATAGAGACAGCGAATATCAGAAGATCATTAGATAGAGACAGCGAATATCAGAAGGTCATTAGATAGAGACAGCGAATATCAGAAGACCTGATATAAGACAGTCTGCCGTGATGTTGTTGTCCCTGATGCTGTTGGTGGTTTTACTTCACTCGGGTGGAGGTGAAGTCATTGGGCTTTGTTCCATAATCCACAGGCTGATCACATGCTCAGGTCAGACATGATTATACAACATCAGCTCGGGGAGAAACTGCAGCTGGGTTTGCCATGCCAGGCTCGTCTCAACGTCAGCTTCAAGATAATAGTGATTAGGTGCCTCAGTGACTCTCAGTGAGTGGTCTTAAATAAAAAAAGAGAGACTTCATCCTTTAGCCTCAGAGGAGGCCTCCTCCCTAAGGCTCAGGGAACAACCCTGCAGCGTTCTGAACCTTCTACGAGTGTGCTGAACCTTCTACCAGCCTGCTGAACCTTCTACGAGCGTGCTGAACCTTCTACCAGCCTGCTGAACCTTCTACGAGTGTGCTGAACCTTCTACCAGCCTGCTGAACCTTCTGCCAGCCTGCTGAACCTTCTACCAGCCTGCTGAACCTTCTACCAGCCTGCTGAACCTTCTACCAGCCTGCTGAACCTTCTACCAGCCAATACCTCTCCAATACCTCTCTTCTTCCTCTACTCCTCTTTCTCCTCTCCTTATTTTCCTCTCCCTACTTTCCTCTACCTCCTCCTTTTATTTCCCCTTTCCTTCCTTCTCTTTTCTTCTTCCTCCTCTTCCACCTCCTCTTCCACCTCCTCTTCCACCTCCTCTTCCACCTGCTACACCTCCTCATCTCCGCCTCTTCTCCTTTTTCCTCTATTCAGTTTCTCCTTATTATTCAGCTCTTCCACCTCTTCTTGGTCTCCATAGGCAACCTGTCAGTTCACCTGCCAATGGCAGAGCAGCCATCAATCAAACCCCACCTGTATTGTAGTATCTTATGCAGCACGTGTACATTTATCCTCCAGAAAACACTATGAAACACTGACTGATATAAGTAATTACACAGCAAAAGCATTAATCACTAGTCTGTCAGCGTTTCATGGGAGATTTCCATCCCAAAACTATTGTTCCTGTTAGACCACAGATATTTAAGTTTAAAACTATTGTTCCTGTTAGACCACCGATATTTAAGTTTAAAACTATTGTTCCTGTTAGACAACAGATATTTAAGTTTAAAACTATTGTTCCTGTTAGACAACAGATATTTAAGTTTAAAACTATTGTTCCTGTTAGACCACAGAGATTTCAGTTTAAAACTATTGTTCCTGTTAGATTTCAGGGCAAGTCCTCAGGGCTAGGCATTAGGGCTAGTCCTCAGAGACCTTTGAGGTGATGTGTGTGATGGACCCGCCCACCTCTGAGGTGATGTGTGTTATGGACCCGCCCACCTCTGAGGTGATTGTGTGTTATGGACCCGCCCACCTCTGAGGTGATGTGTGTTATGGACCCCGCCCACCTCTGAGGTGATTGTGTGTTATGGACCCGCCCACCTCTGAGGTGATTGTGTGTTATGGACCCGCCCACCTTTGAGGCGATGTGTGTTATGGACCCCGCCCACCTCTGAGGTGATTGTGTGTGATGGACCCGCCCACCTCTGAGGTGATGTGTGTTATGGACCCCGCCCACCTCTGAGGTGATTGTGTGTGATGGACCCGCCCACCTCTGAGGTGATGTGTGTTATGGACCCGCCCACCTTGAAATAGGAGAGAATACATTTAGATGTCAGCCTTTTATCGTAACCAGTGTTAAGTCTTATCAAATATTCAGCACTGGTGTATTTCTGCAGCCTTTAACCTAAATAAAAATGCAACACACAGGGTTATTTGTCAGGCCACATACAAATAATATATTAATGGCACAGTTGTGGCTGAAGCGAGAGCCCTTTGACCTTTCAGGAAGTATCTTTGGCTAATGCAGCTAGCGTATTACCAGCTTAAATGGGTTTTAGATGCTGTGGGTGGGATGGAGAAATTGTTTTCTGACCCCTACATGGTTTTATGCATGAGGCTATTATCTCCTCATTCTGAGCTGGTCTGGGCTTTGTCCGGAATAGGCCCCTATTCTACGAAGTGCACTATTCTGGACCAGGGCCCTTACAGGTCTGCTCTAAGGAAGTCACCTATATAGCAGACAGGGTACCATATGGGATGTGTCTCTATTCCTGGTTTAACAACATCCCTAAAACCAGCCAGCCCTCTCCCTCCTCTGATGTGTGTGTTCTGCTCCTGTATGTCGGGTGAGGAGAGGAGGTGGAGAAGGAGAAAAGGGGAGAAACAGAGGAGAAGAAGGTGGAGAAAAAGAGGAGAAAAGGGGAGAAACAGAGGAGAAGAAGGTGGAGAAGCAGAGGAGAAAAGGGGAGAAACAGAGGAGAAGAAGGTGGAGAAGCAGAGGAGAAAAGGGGAGAAACAGAGGAGAAGAAGGTGGAGAAGCATAGGAGAAGAAGGTGGAGAAACAGAGGAGAAGAAGGTGGAGAAGGAGAAAAGGGGAGAAACAGAGGAGAAGAAGGTGGAGAAACAGAGGAGAAAAGGGGAGAAACAGAGGAGAAGAAGGTGGAGAAGCAGAGGAGAAAAGGGGAGAAACAGAGGAGAAGAAGGTGGAGAAGCAGAGGAGAAAAGGGGAGAAACAGAGGAGAAGAAGGTGGAGAAGCAGAGGAGAAGAAGGTGGAGAAACAGAGGAGAAGAAGGTGGAGAGGCAGAGGAGAAGAAGGTGGAGAGGCAGAGGAGAAGAAGGTGGAGAAGCAGAGGAGAAAAGGGGAGAAACAGAGGAGAAGAAGGTGGAGAGGCAGAGGAGAAGAAGGTGGAGAGGCAGAGGAGAAGAAGGGAGAAACAGAGGAGAAGAAGGTAGAGAAGCAGAGGAGAAAAGGTCAATGTTGATAATTGTGGATAAGTAAACCTCTTGAAGAGGAGAGGGTCAGAGCCTGTGTTATGACTGGGTCAGAGCCTGTGTTATGACTGGGTCAGAGCCTGTGTTATGACTGGGTCAGAGCCTGTGTTATGACTGGGTCAGAGCCTGTGTTATGACTGGGTCAGAGCCTGTGTTATGACTGGGACAGAGCCTGTGTTATGACCGGGACAGAGCCTGTGTTATGACTGGGTCAGAGCCTGTGTTATGACTGGGTCAGAGCCTGTGTTATGACTGGGACAGAGCCTGTGTTATGACTGGGACAGAGCCTGTGTTATGACTGGGACAGAGCCTGTGTTATGACTGGGACAGATGTGCATGTAAAGCCAACGGTACAGGGATTCTAGAGCCTTAAAGCTCATGTGCAGCCAATCGTAAAGAGATTCTAGAGCCATAAAGCTCATGTGCAGCCAATCGTAAAGAGATTCTAGAGCCATAAAGCTCATGTGCAGCCAATCGTACAGAGATTCTAGAGCCTTAACCCACATGTGCAGCCAATCGTACAGAGATTCTAGAGCCTTAAAGCTCATGTGCAGCCAATCGTACAGATATTCTAGAGCCTTAAAGCTCATGTGCAGCCAATCGTACAGAGATTCTAGAGCCTTAAAGCTCATGTGCAGCCAATCGTACAGATATTCTAGAGCCTTAAAGCTCATGTGCAGCCAATCGTACAGAGATTCTAGAGCCTTAAAGCTCATGTGCAGCCAATCGTACAGGGATTCTAGAGCCTTAACAAACCAATGGTACAGGCTAGAACCTTAACAAACCAATGGTACAAGGATTCTAGAACCTTAACAAACCAATGGTACAGGCCATTATGGAGCCTGCAAGCTCATTCCCTAGGGGGAGTTTTGGTGAGAACAGAATTGCAGTTCAATAATTGAATTTGTAGAGTAGGAGGTCAGGCGCTTTGGGACTTTATTAATAAGGGGATAAGTGATATTAATGAGGAGAATCACCCCCAATTGATTAGAGCCTTAGAGGAGATTATCAAAAGCAGTTGATAAAGAGAGGGAATACTGAGATAGGAGCGGAAAAAGCGATTGATCCTTTCAGCTGGGCCGTGCACTTAGCAATCAGCAGAGATCTCATTCATGGTACAGAGTATTTCCTGATTGGCTTCGGGTGGTGTGAGGGGGAACACATACACACATATAGACCAGGAGGACAATATATATTGTGGTTCCTCTCCCAATATCATCCAATTGGAATTGTTCATACAGATGTTGTTGAAGTCACAATGTTGTTGAAGTTGATTAGCCACTTTTATGAGACAGGGTGGGCATTGGTTCTAACTTAGAAGTGCATGTTTTGGGTTTTCTGATGTTGCCTATAGCCAGGATGATAGATGAGTTGTGTGAGCTGGGCCTTCTGAGATGGTTTATGGACTGAAAGAAAGTTCACCTTACACTTCCTATGGGGCTTGTTAGCAACATGCCTGCTAGCATAGTTAACTGCCAGGACTGTGCTGTCCTAGCTCGAACTGGAACCGGGGTTCCACCATTAGGTGCCAGGACTGTGCTGTCCTAGCTCGAACTGGAACCGGGGTTCCACCACTAGGTGCCAGGACTGTGCTGTCCTAGCTCGAACTGGAACCGGGGTTCCACCATTAGGTGCCAGGACTGTGCTGTCCTAGCTCGAACTGGAACCGGGGTTCCACCACTAGGTGCCAGGACTGTGCTGTCCTAGCTCGAACTGGAACCGGGGTTCCACCATTAGGTGCCAGGACTCTGCTGTCCTAGTTCGAACTGGAACCGGGGTTCCACCATCAGGTGCCAGGACTGTGCTGTCCTAGCTCGAACTGGAACCGGGGTTCCACCATTAGGTGTCAGGACTGTGCTGTCCTAGCTCAAACTGGAACCGGGGTTCCACCACTAGGTGCCAGGACTGTGCTGTCCTAGCTCGAACTGGAACCGGGGTTCCACCACTAGGTGCCAGGGCTGTGCTGTCCTAGCTCGAACTGGAACCGGGGTTCCACCATTAGGTGCCAGGACTGTGCTGTCCTAGCTCGAACTGGAACCGGGGTTCCACCATTAGGTGTCAGGACTGTGCTGTCCTAGCTCAAACTGGAACCGGGGTTCCACCATTAGGTGCCAGGACTATGCTGTCCTAGCTCGAACTGGAACCGGGGTTCCACCACTAGGTGCCAGGGCTGTGCTGTCCTAGCTCGAACTGGAACCGGGGTTCCACCACTAGGTGCCAGGACTGTGCTGTCCTAGCTCGAACTGGAACCGGGGTTCCACCATCAGGTGCCAGGACTGTGCTGTCCTAGCTCGAACTGGAACCGGGGTTCCACCATTAGGTGTCAGGACTGTGCTGTCCTAGCTCAAACTGGAACCGGGGTTCCACCATTAGGTGCCAGGACTATGCTGTCCTAGCTCGAACTGGAACCGGGGTTCCACCACTAGGTGCCAGGGCTGTGCTGTCCTAGCTCGAACTGGAACCGGGGTTCCACCACTAGGTGCCAGGACTGTGCTGTCCTAGCTCGAACTGGAACCGGGGTTCCACCACTAGGTGCCAGGACTGTGCTGTCCTAGCTCGAACTGGAACCGGGGTTCCACCACTAGGTGCCAGGGCTGTGCTGTCCTAGCTCGAACTGGAACCGGGGTTCCACCATTAGGTGCCAGGACTGTGCTGTCCTAGCTCGAACTGGAACCGGGGTTCCACCACTAGGTGCCAGGACTGTGCTGTCCTAGCTCGAACTGGAACCGGGGTTCCACCATTAGGTGCCAGGACTCTGCTGTCCTAGCTCGAACTGGAACCGGGGTTCCACCATTAGGTGTCAGGACTGTGCTGTCCTAGCTCGAACTGGAACCGGGGTTCCACCATTAAATGCCAAGACTGTGCTAATGGAGAGCTTGCGTTTTAGTGGAACCACCAAGAGACCAGAGGTGGAGGTCATCCTTTCAGTAAGTTAGTCGTCTGTGGTTTCAATGTTTCTCAATGAAGGCAAAAGAAAGAATGCTTTATAAAAATATAATTACACAATCTCAATGTGCGCAGGTATTTAGGATCTGAATTGTTTCTCTGACTTGTTGGAACCGGTTGACCTCAATGGGGAAGAGACGGAAAAAATGAGAGTGAGAAAGATATAAAAGGAGAGAGGAAAAGAGCGAATAAATGAGAGAAATATATATACGAAGAGAGGAAAGGGAGAATAAATGAGAGGAAGATATAAAAGGAGAGGAAGAGTGATAAGTGGATCCAAAAACGACAAGGAATTATGCAGTGTTCATCATTTTGCTGTCAGAGCATCTCGTCATATCAGATTTCTCCTCAGGGCAATTCAGCAATAAAGCCGTTTCTGAATCATCCAGAAACAGCAGGTGGAGTGAAACAATGTAGAATAATTTGAACGAGGGGAAATAACATGATATTATTTTCCCCAGATATCATAAACTCCACAGATGTGTCTTGTCTGGTCTTGTTCTTCACTACAAATATTTTTAGTCTACAGCACATTCAGGCAAAAAAGAAACCTCAAAATACATGAAACATCTTGAACAGGCTGACTATAAGACAGTCATTAATCGCCTTCCCTTGTCGTCTTAAAGGATGAGGTGTAATTGGGGTGATTGTCCAGTGCAGGTGGATCTACAGCTGATGGACACATTTATCATCCGTGGTGTCTATTGAGATCTGGGGAGACTTGGAGCTTGTGTGCAGCACACTACAACTGTTTGACAGTTTGGAGTTGGCTTGACCTGGAGAGATTTGACAAGCAGGAAACTGTTTGCTGAGGTGAGTCAGGTGACCCAGGTGAGCCAGGTGACCCAGGTGAGCCAGGTGACCCAGGTGAGCCAGGTGACCCAGGTGAGCCAGGTGACCCAGGTGACCCAGGTGAGCCAGGTGACCCAGGTGAGCCAGGTGACCCAGGTGACCCAGGTGAGCCAGGTGACCCAGGTGACCCAGGTGACCCAGGTGACCCAGGTGAGCCAGGTGACCCAGGTGAGCCAGGTGACCCAGGTGACCCAGGTGACCCAGGTGAGCCAGGTGACCCAGGTGACCCAGGTGACCCAGGTGAGCCAGGTGACCCAGGTGAGCCAGGTGAGTCAGGTGACCCAGGTGACCCAGGTGAGCCAGGTGACCCAGGTGAGCCAGGTGAGTCAGGTGACCCAGGTGAGCCAGGTGAGCCAGGTGAGCCAGGTGAGCCAGGTGAGCCAGGTGAGCCAGGTGAGCCAGGTGAGCCAGGTGAGCCAGGTGACCCAGGTGAGCCAGGTGAGCCAGGTGACCCAGGTGAGTCAGGTGACCCAGGTGAGCCAGGTGACCCAGGTGAGCCAGGTGACCCAGGTGAGCCAGGTGACCCAGGTGAGCCAGGTGAGTCAGGTGACCCAGGTGACCCAGGTGAGCCAGGTGAGTCAGGTGACCCAGGTGAGCCAGGTGAGCCAGGTGGTACAGGTTAAAGTGAGGAACTTACTTGCAAGTTGTTTTGGTCCTGGAACAATCGGCCATTGATTGTGTTCCTAAAACGTTCTTTAAAGTCCATGGACAAAGACAATTGAGAAAATCAAATACCAACAGGACTCCAATATCACAACTTAGTCGAGAGATTTACGAGTCACACTTCCAAGGCCGGCCATTTATTTCAATTATGTCTGTCTCCTCGTGCTGTAAGCCAGGCTGCCCCTGTTCCCTGTGGAGTTTCCCCTCAGAGAGACCCGGTTCTACTCTTTAATCCAGCGCTGGCAAATGAGCTGTGAATTTGTTAGCATTATTTGGGCCGTTACATATCAGCTTCTAGCCTCTATTATCTCAGATCCTGTCAACTGTCTGTTTGAACTCGAAATACAATCAGTGTAAGTCCCTGGCCCACTTACTGTCATTACATAAAACCAAAACAGAACATGAACATAGTACTAATTAGAGTAAATTTTTCACTCGCAAAATCTGCTGCTTTGGGTTGACTTGTATGTGCAGTGTGACGTGATGTACTAGTTAGTTGTTAATAGAGCTGAATGCTTTAGTATCGACCCGCATTAGATACTGCAGTAACTGTATTATAGACATGTAGATACTGGAATAACTGTATTATGGAGATGTAGATACTGCAGTTACTGTATTATGGACATGTAGATACTGGAATAACTGTATTATGGAGATGTAGATACTGCAGTTACTGTATTATGGACATGTAGATAATGGAATAACTGTATTATGGAGATGTAGATACTGCAGTTACTGTATTATGGACATGTAGATACTGGAATAACTGTATTATGGAGATGTAGATACTGGAATAACTGTATTATGGACATGTAGATACTGGAATAACTGTATTATGGAGATGTAGATACTGGAATAACTGTATTATGGACATGTAGATACTGGAATAACTGTATTATGGAGATGTAGATACTGGAATAACTGTATTATGGACATGTAGATACTGGAATAACTGTATTATGGAGATGTAGATACTGGAATAACTGTATTATGGACATGTAGATACTGGAATAACTGTATTATGGAGATGTAGATACTGGAATAACTGGATTAGGGAGATGTAGATACTGGAATAACTGTATGATGGAGATGGAGATACTGGAATAACTGTATGATGGAGATGGAGTCACTGAATCCTATTGGACAGTGAATCCTATTGGACACTGAATCCTATTGGACGCTGAATCCTATTGGACACTGAATCCTATTGGACACTGAATACTATTGGACACTGAATCCTATTGGACGCTGAATCCTATTGGACACTGAATCCTATTGGACGCTGAATCCTATTGGACACTGAATCCTATTGGACGCTGAATCCTATTGGACGCTGAATCCTATTGGACGCTGAATCCTATTGGACGCTGAATCCTATTGGACGCTGAATCCTATTGGACGCTGAATCCTATTGGACGCTGCCCTGTGTGACATGGTGTTTTCTGTGCATGTCGACCTCCCATCAAGACTATTGACATTCCGTTTACATTCTTTTGTTAAACTCAAGCATTTAAAAGCCAGATGCTCTAATTAGCTATGGATTACTATGTCGCTTTGCCCTCATTATTGAGCATAAATATGTTTGTTCCCTCACCAAACCTCAATGTAATAATCCTAAATGTGTTAACAGCTTGTGACTGAGACCGAAACCAAGATGAAAGACACTGTAGCCTGGAACCAGGTCAACGGTTCTGATACAGATCCAGCTCTATAATCTTAAGCAGGAGCTGAACTGTAATGCTAACTGTCATGAGATCAGAGCAGGAGCTAAACTGTAATGCTAACTGTCATGAGATCAGAGCAGGAGCTAAACTGTAATGCTAACTGTCATGAGATCAGAGCAGGAGCTAAACTGTAATGCTAACTGTCATGACATCAGAGCAGGAGCTAAACTGTAATGCTAACTGTCATGAGATCAGAGCAGGAGCTAAACTGTAATGCTAACTGTCATGACATCAGAGCAGGAGCTAAACTGTAATGCTAACTGTCATGAGATCAGAGCAGGAGCTAAACTGTAATGCTAACTGTCATGACATCAGAGCAGGAGCTAAACTGTAATGCTAACTGTCATGAGATCAGAGCAGGAGCTAAACTGTAATGCTAACTGTCATGACATCAGAGCAGGAGCTAAACTGTAATGCTAACTGTCATGACATCAGAGCAGGAGCTAAACTGTAATGCTAACTGTCATGACATCAGAGCAGGAGCTAAACTGTAATGCTAACTGTCATGACATCAGAGCAGGAGCTAAACTGTAATGCTAACTGTCATGACATCAGAGCAGGAGCTAAACTGTAATGCTAACTGTCATGACATACTAGACTGTTCCCAACCGGATATTTCACTGCAAAACAGGGGACATGTGTCTTTTTGCCTGCTGGCTTCGCAACCAATGTTGATTATTCTTGTCTTGTTATATTTTTTCCCGTACCTGATAAAGTATTTTGTCAGCCTGCCTTTTGCACATTGAGCGAGACAGAAAATTGTTCAGTTGAACTTTGAGGTATATATGATGATTTATTTTTATCAATTTCTAAGTTAGTCCTGGATGAAAACAAACAGTTATATGTGTGGCTCTGCAAATGATTGATAGACTAACTAACAGGCAAACAAACAGGATGTTCTGCATCAGAGTCACAGTAACAACCCAATGGAAGGTTCCGGATGCAGTCAGCACAGCCAGGAACCCTTTAGAGAAGGTTCCAAAAGACCACTGAGGAACAAGCAAGGAGAGGACAAAAAGAAGATCCATCAAACCATGCTGCCCAGAATACTGCTAACATCGCAGGATTTGGGGAAGGAGACGGAAGACAGCCAGGGGAACAGGGAGGGGGAGGGAGGGGGAGAGAGGGGGAGGGAGGGGGTGGGAGGGAGGAGGAGGGACGAGGATGGACAAGGAGGGACAAGGAGGGACGGGGAGGGACAAGGAGGGACGGGGAGGGAGGAGGAGGGAGCCAAAGCCACAAGCATTTCTCTCTTACCGCCACCAGGGGGCCACCCTAGGGATGAGCCAGACACCCTTGGAGACCGATTTGTCTTTGCGTTTTGATTTATTTTCCCTCCTCTTCTGTTTTCCTTAATAAAACACCCCTAAGGAATGAAACAACCATCCTATGTCAGTTTGTATCTAGCCCCGGGCAGCAGGAAAGGGGCTGGGATTAATTTGTTAGAGCAAATCGGCACAGCTGAACGGCTTGACATTCGTCTTTCTCAGGTTTGCGTGTACCAATATAATATAGGATATATTTGCCAGAAATAATGCCTTTTAGTTATTTTAATTGGATCCTTTTGGAAAGTTGACGAGGCACAGCTTTTCGACTAATAGGAGAGGAAATCTTACAGTTTTTCATGTATCATCTCTGTGTGCGTTGCATGGTAAATATGAATGTAATGTCTTGCAAAATGTACAGCCATGAATTGCACAGCTTGAGTGCAGCATATGTGTCAAATATCTGTAGACGTGTGTGTGTGTGTATGTGTGTGTGTATGACAGACTGTCAATATGTAGAGAGAGAGAGAGAGTGTGTGTGTGTGTGTGTGTGTGTGTGTGTGTGTGTGTGTGTGTGTGTGTGTGTGTGTGTGTGTGTGTGTGTGTGTGACTGTCAACCTCTTCGCAAATCAGCTAAATGTCTTACTACAATCTTACAGATCTTACTACGGATCTTACTGTTGCTCATTGGATTTGGCAGAACTTCAAAAGTCACAACTAAAATGTGACATCCAACTTTAAGATTCCCAGCAACACAAGCCTGCCGGATGGGCAAAATCCCTTCTGTGCTTCCAGTAACACTGATAAATGCATGAACACCTGCTCTTCCAGATGACTATATAACAGATATGACTTTTTAACAGCATTCTAAGCACATAAACAGAGCCATTGACAGCTGGCACAAAAACTCACCACCTCTCCCGACCCGGTCTGTGATACCAACTAGCTTTAACCAGACCACTACAAACCCAGTGATCAAAGGTCCAAACTAATAATGATTATCTCCAGGTCTCCTGATCCTGCTTGTATTCACAAAGTGCCCCACCTGTTATGTCCTAGTTATATGCTAGTTATATGCTAGTTATATGCTAGTTGTATGCTAGTTGTATGCTAGTTGTATGCTAGTTGTATGCTAGTTATATGCTAGTTATATGCTAGTTATATGCTATTTGTATGCTAGTTGTATGCTAGTTGTATGCTAGTTATATTCTAGTTATATGCTATTTGTATGCTAGTTATATGCTAGTTATATGCTAGTTATATGCTAGTTATATGCTAGTTATATGCTAGTTGTGTGCTAGTTGTATGCTAGTTGTATGCTAGTTGTATGCTAGTTATATGCTAGTTATATGCTAGTTATATGCTAGTTGTATGCTAGTTGTATGCTAGTTGTATGCTAGTTATATGCTAGTTATATGCTAGTTATATGCTATTTGTATGCTAGTTGTATGCTAGTTGTATGCTAGTTATATTCTAGTTATATGCTATTTGTATGCTAGTTATATGCTAGTTATATGCTAGTTATATGCTAGTTATATGCTAGTTTTATGCTAGTTTTATGCTAGTTATATCCTAGTTATATGCTAGTTATATGCTAGTTATATGCTAGTAATATGCTAGTTATATGCTAGTTATATGCTAGTTGTATGCTAGTTGTATGCTAGTTATATTCTAGTTATATGCTAGTTATATGCTAGTTGTATGCTAGTTATATGCTAGTTGTATGCTAGTAGTATGCTATTTGTATGCTAGTTGTATGCTAGTTGTATGCTAGTTGTATGCTAGTTATATTCTAGTTATATGATAGTTATATGCTAGTTGTGTGCTAGTTGTATGCTAGTTGTGTGCTAGTTATATGCTAGTTATATGCTAGTTATGCTAGTTATGCTAGTTGTAAACTGGTAAACTGTCAGAGATGTTCAATGTTTTGAAGGTCCCACAAACGTTGAATGACAGAGTCACACTACAGCCGGTGCCCTTATCACGGTAAATCACACTACAGAATAACATCAGTGACCAGCTCATGGCTGATAGTTTTTCCCACTCTGCCACAAACAGTCAAGCATCAATGCTATCCCCGTTCTCCTCCAGTCCCGACTGTGAACGTGTTCTGTGAAATATTCCCGGGTCCCTGTGAACGTGTTCTGTGAAATATTCCCCGGGTCCCTGTGAATGTGTTCAACATTTTCAGTGTTTGCCTTTCACCCTGCAGCGCTAATAAAGTCTGTACAGAGGAAGTCTTGTTGCGCTGACGTGTGCGCTGTTCTGCACTTATATTCCTGGCGGTCTCCTGCCATGCAGTGAGTGGGTAATTTATTATAATTCAGATGAAGGACATCATTAAACAGACAGTGAATGACAGAGTTGTGATTTGAATGTGGAAGGCAGTTCTGGCTGCTTCTATATGGTTGTCTTTGAAACGGCCCAGCAGTTTGTGTTATTTCATTTATTTACTGGGACTTTTTATTTTATTCTTATTCTAACATATATTGTCAGATTCTAGATTGACTCGTGGTTCGGTCCAGCTGTGTTGAAGACCTAGTTGTGTCCAGAGTCCAGTCATCTGATGTCATCTAGTGTCATTACATTGCATCCATGGAAGAAAACAGTTGGACATTATTCCTGATTCAGTCATTCATTGTAACATCAATTACGTTCAACTGTGGCACCTGCCAAAGTCAGCCCCTAAAAAGCTCACTCAACACTTAACTGAAGTCTTATTCAGCACAGTTTATTATCACCAAACCATTTCTCTGAGGTGTGCATTTCCGGCTCTTTCTAAAAGTCGATGTCAACCCCCTTTAGTTTCACAAGTCAAACTCCTTTCCCCTGCTAGCCTCTAACAACTCAGCATTTTTACCGCCTGAAGAGCTCCAATCAATCAGAAAGGCCTGTGGCCATCTCTCTCGTTACGCCCTCTCTTTCCATATGCCATCTCTCTCCACTCTCTCATTCCCCCAGTTCTATTTTGTCTCTCACATATTTTCCTCTCACTTTCCAATTCCCTCTTTGGCTACCTACCTCTTCTCTGTTCACTCTCAAACAGGACCTATCATTTAAAGCCATTATTGGTCGAAAAAGGGCCGTGTTCTGTGATAATGATAGGAGAGAATTGCTCCATCACCCATAGAGAAGCACTGAGCCTGTGGATATGACATATGGCTGAAAGTATCATTCAGTCCGAGCAAATGAACTGACTAAACAAACTTGTCACTTTGTTTAGGGATTCACATTCCAAATCCAACTAGTGCATCTTTGATTCAACAAGAATTATGTGATGACAGGCCTGCACTTAGAGATCCAAGATTCAATCTGGGATGTGGTTCTACATGGTTATGTGAACATTGGTTCCTGTGGATTTGGTTCTACATGGTTATGTGAAAATTGGTTCCTGTGGATTTGGTTCTACATGGTTATGTGAACGTTGGTTCCTGTGGATTTGGTTCTACATGGTTATGTGAACGTTGGTTCCTGTGGATTTGGTTCTACATGGTTATGTGAACGTGCTTAATTGAACAACAGACAGCTGGTAAATACACAGATTAACCAGTCAGTCATTTGATCAGCCAACCATTTTATTACCTGCCTGTATTCCTAACAGCTGGTAAATACACAGATTAACCAGTCAGTCATTTGATCAGCCAACCATTTTATTACCTGCCTGTATTCCTAACAGCTGGTAAATACACAGATTAGCCAGTCAGTCATTTGATCAGCCAACCATTTTATTAGCCTGCCTGTATTCCTAACAGTTGGTAAATACACAGATTAGCCAGTCAGTCATTTGATCAGCCAACCATTTTATTAGCCTGCCTGTATTCCTAACAGTTGGTAAATACACAGATTAGCCAGTCAGTCATTTGATCAGCCAACCATTTTATTAGCCTGCCTGTATTCCTAACAGTTGGTAAATACACAGATTAGCCAGTCAGTCATTTGATCAGCCAACCATTTTATTACCTGCCTGTATTCCTAACAGTTGGTAAATACACAGATTAGCCAGTCAGTCATTTGATCAGCCAACCATTTTATTAGCCTGCCTGTATTCCTAACAGTTGGTAAATACACAGATTAGCCAGTCAGTCATTTGATCAGCCAACCATTTTATTAGCCTGCCTGTATTCCTAACAGTTGGTAAATACACAGATTAGCCAGTCAGTCATTTGATCAGCCAACCATTTTATTACCTGCCTGTATTCCTAACAGTTGGTAAATACACAGATTAGCCAGTCAGTCATTTGATCAGCCAACCATTTTATTAGCCTGCCTGTATTCCTAACAGTTGGTAAATACACAGATTAGCCAGTCAGTCATTTGATCAGCCAACCATTTTATTAGCCTGCCTGTATTCCTAACAGTTGGTAAATACACAGATTAACCAGTCAGTCATTTGATCAGCCAACCATTCAAGCAACCAGCCAAATCAGAAAGACATCTTCACACGTATGAGTTATCCTGCCAGCCAGTGGGTCAGTAGGTCCCACCTACATTCATCAGATGTCGTGATATATTAACAGACTGGTCCTGGATCTGCTTGTGCTCTTCAGACTTTATTGTCAACCAGTTTTGTCAGAAGCAATGAACAGAGCAGCATCTGACTGTCTCAACCATTGGCATCCTGTTTATGTTGTTGTATTATAATGAATTGTGACATCCTGTGGGTTGATTAACGTCATCCTGCACAGAACAACCGTGTCAGGCTTCTGGGTAGACGGGAATATTCCTCTGCATATGTGTCCATACGTTTCAGGACAGTTGAACTCAGACCTGTCAGGTTAAAAATTGATGCTCAGAAAAATGCAAAACATTAATCTTTCAATAAATATGTCAGAGTGGCAAAAAGGTAGTTCCATGACAAATGTTTATTTCCTAAATGTCCTGTGTGTTAATAATCTGTGGCAGTAGAATAAGACATAAGCCCGTGGTTGTCTGATGTGTTCAACAGTCAGACAGGTGAGATTCTGTATGTTTATGTTTAATCATATCTAATGGAATATGTACTTAATTAGCTGTCCCTTTTATTACAACCAGAAACACTAGTCTAGGACCTATATTATCTTAATTGTACAATATTATAAATGTCATTCCTGACTCTCTGCATCCACTGTAGGTAGTTCTCATATTACAGTTCATTAATTTCATGGTGACAAATTCCTGGTCACATAAAATAATGTCTACAGCACTTAGGAAAGCTGCTGAGTCTGTGGAAACATGACTGTGGCACACTTTGTTTTCTGCAGTGGAAGTGAACCCTTGTTTCTTTGAAAATAACTTTGAACTCTTTTATCTGGCATGTTCAGCTTTAGATACCTCTGTGCACAGAGAACACTGCATTCATATTATGTATTGGGGAATTATACGTATTGCATTATTTGTATTTATTCACACCAGTGAAACACAATCACATACAGGATTTATCTAATGGACAATTTATGGCTCATTTTACAAGTGCACTTAGAGGTTTAATCCGATGCAATGAAGTCTGCGTCATCCGTAGGGACATGTAAGTCGCTCTGTGTAAGTCGCTCTGTGTAAGTAGCTCTGCGTAAGTCGCTCTGTGTAAGTCGCTCTGTGTAAGTCACTCTGTAAGTCGCTCTGTGTAAGTCCCTCTATAAGTCACTCTGTGTAAGTCACTCTGTAAGTCACTCTGTAAGTCGCTCTGTGTAAGTCACTCTGTAAGTTGCTCTGTGTAAGTCCCTCTGTGTAAGTCACTCTGTGTAAGTCACTCTGTAAGTCACTCTGTGTAAGTCACTCTGTAAGTCGCTCTGTGTAAGTCCCTCTGTGTAAGTCGCTCTGCGTAAGTCGCTCTGCGTAAGTCGCTCTGTGTAAGTCGCTCTGTGTAAGTCGCTCTGTGTAAGTCAATCTGTAAGTCAATCTGTAAGTCACTCTGTAAGTCACTCTGTAAGTCACTCTGTGTAAGTCGCTCTGTGTAAGTCGCTCTGTGTAAGTCCCTCTGTGTAAGCGTGCTTTTCTTTACATTACAGTGTTTATATCTGTTTTGTGTTGGTTTTAATATTAAAACCGATGGAACAAGTTCACAGTCTGGTTCTGCGTTTGGTTCTCCTTCCTGCATCTAAAAGAAAGATGCATCATTTCACTAGGTATGTTGGCTGTCATGGTAACTGCCTGTCCCCCTTGGTTCTCTGTCAACATGGCTGTCATTTTCTTTTAATCACTGAATCAATATCTATCCTGTCCATATTTCCCCAGGTGAGAATCTGCCATTTTAACTCACATGTAGACATGAATACTGCATTACCACGAACCTATTGCTTTCATTGGTTAACCACAGTAAAATGAATGTTGGGAAACTCTCCCAGGTCAAAGTACTGAAACACAGAAACCATTAAATTGGTATTGTTGAAGAAGAGGAAGATTTGAATGACAGATGCTGGGATTCTGGGATCCTTCTCTCACCACTTGCTCATTGATATTCTCAAATGAAGGTCCCGTGGGAATTGTACCATATTTAATAAATATACACAATTAGGAACCTAAAGAGGCCCGGGTCATCTGGCAGGGGCCCTATTCTATCTGTAGTACATTACATCTGCCAGGGGCCCTATTCTATCTGTAGTACACTACATCTGGCAGGGGCCCTATTCTATCTGTAGTACACTACATCTGCCAGGGGCCCTATTCTATCTGTAGTACACTACATCTGATGTTTCACTCTGTGATGTTTCACTCTGTGATATTTCACTCTGTAATATTTCACTCTGTGATATTTCCCCTGTGATATTTCACTCTGTAATATTTCACTCTGTGATATTTCCCCTGTGATATTTCACTCTGTAATATTTCACTCTGTGACATTTTACTCTGTAATATTTCACTCTGTGACATTTCACTCTGTGACATTTCACTCTGTGATATTTCACTCTGTAATATTTCACTCTGCGACATTTGACTCTGTAATATTTCACTCTGTCATATTTCACTCTGTGACATTTGACTCTGTGACATTTCACTCTGTGATATTTCACTCTGTAATATTTCACTCTGTGACATTTTACTCTGTAATATTTCACTCTGTGACATTTTACTCTGTAATATTTCACTCTGTGACATTTCACTCTGTGACATTTCACTCTGTGATATTTCACTCTGTGACATTTCCCTCTGTGACATTTCACTCTGTGATATTTCACTCTGTAATATTTCACTCTGTGACATTTCACTCTGTAACATTTCACTCTCTCATATTTCACTCTGTGACATTAGACTCTGTGACATTTCACTCTGTGACATTCCACTCTGTGATATTTCTCAACGTCTCCCAATCAATAGCTGCCCATTAATGAACCGTTGTGGAACGTGTCAAGATAGATATCCTTGTATCTTCGTTGTCACGCTCATTTCCACTGGTGAAGCTTTATTGTTGGTAATTAAAATAGCATTGAGACTTAATTATATCTAACAGAGCTTTAATGAGCAATGTCATGGAACAATCAATCAGAAAAGATTGTGGGTTGAGTGAACTGTGCTAATGATGTTGACATGTGGTCTGGAAGCCAAAGAAAATGCCCTGTCTGCTAATGGTGATCTGAGATCAATAGAATGGTATCAATATGATGCATTAACATAACCATAACTATATTATGAATCAGAAGAGGAGTCTCTCAAATACACTCCCAATTAGCATACTAGTACCTACGTAGGGCACTCTGTAAAAAAACTGCCCTACAGTGGGACATTTGGAACACGGACAGTCTGAGACTAAAATGGAAACCAAGTGATTTCATTCAGAGACACGGAGACACAAACTGTGTGGTATCCTCTGTGAGGAAGGGAGAGAGAGAAGGAGAGAGAGAGAGGGAGATGGAGAGAGGGAGATGGAGAGGGAGGTGTGGAGGGGCGTATGTGTGAAGGGGTGGAGGGTTGAAAAGGTGTTAGAGTAGAGTGTTTTTCAGGCTGCATGGCTGTTCTGTTGAGCTAATGCTAAAAGACATTGCTATTTGTTTGTAAAGCATTTTAACCCCAGCATGCTAACATTAAGTGAAGTCTGTGTCACACCTGTGTGGATGTGAACACGTAACCTGCTGGCAACCGGTCGACTGCACAGAAATATTAGGATTAACCCAAGAAGTTCTCACAGTTCTCACATTACACACGTCACATTACACACGTCACATTACACACGTCACATTACACACGTCACATTACACACGCCACACGTCACATTACACACGTCACATTACACACGTCACATTACACACGCCACACGTCACATTACACAAGTCACATTACACACGTCACACGCCACACGTCAAATTACACACATCACATTACACACGTCACATTACACACGCCACACGTCACATTACACACGCCACACGTCACATTACACAAGTCACATTACACACGTCACATTACACAAGTCACATTACACACGTCACATTACACACGTCACATTACACACGTCACATTACACACACCACATTACACAAGTCACATTACACACGTCACATTACACACGTCACATTACACACGTCACATTACACACGTCACATTACACATGTCACATTACACACACCACACGTCACATTACACACACCACATTACACAAGTCACATTACACACGTCACATTACACACGTCACATTACACAAGTCACATTACACACGTCACATTACACACGTCACATTACACACGTCACATTACACACACCACACGTCACATTACACACGTCACATTACACACACCACACGTCACACGTCACATTACACACGTCACATTACACACACCACACGTCACACGCCACACGTCACATTACACACGTCACATTACACACTCCACATGTCACATTACACACGTCACATTACACACTCCACACGTCACATGTCACATTACACACGTCACATTACACACACCACACGTCACACGTCACATTACACACGTCACATTACACACACCACACGTCACACGCCACACGTCACATTACACACGTCACATTACACACTCCACACGTCACATGTCACATTACACACGTCACATTACACACTCCACACGTCACATGTCACATAACACACGTCACATTACACACTCCACACGTCACACGTCACATTACACACGTCACATTACACACACCACATGTCACACGCCACACGTCACATTACACACGTCACATTACACACTCCACACGTCACATGTCACATTACACACGTCACATTACACACGTCACATGACTGTCAACATGCATCAGTGTTCACCCCAGACTGACTAAGTTTCACTCTGCTTCCCACATATCAGATTACTCCCACTGTATTCCTCTGGCCCAGAGATAACTGGTGAGCCAGCCCTCAGACAATATGGACACCTGTACACAGCTGTATTGATTTGTGGACCTGTTGGCCCTCATGTGAGCTGCCATGATGAAGACGGGGAGATGATATAGAGGTGTTTAGATGAGCTTCAAGAAATGTGGCTGCTCCTTTCAGGTTGATCGATGGAGGCTTGTAGCAGAAGCTGGGATGTGAAAACAGAAGAGTACTGTCTCTGTTCTGTAGTCAGGCTCCAGCTGGAATAGGGGAGATTAGAGTACTGTCTCTGTTCTGTAATCAGGCTCCAGCTGGAATAGGGGAGATTAGAGTACTGTCTCTGTTCTGTAGTCAGGCTCCAGCTGGAATAGGGGAGATTAGAGTACTGTCTCTGTTCTGTAGTCAGGCTCCAGCTGGAATAGGGAAAGAGGAGAGAGTACTGTTAGAATATAAGAGTGTTAGAATATAAGAGTGTTAGAATATAAGAGTGTTAGAATATAAGAGTGTTAGAATATAAGAGTGTTAGAATATCAGAGTGTTTGAATATCAGAGTGTTAGAATATCAGAGTGTTTGAATATCAGAGTGTTAGAATATCAGAGTGTTTGAATATCAGAGTGTTAGAATATAAGAGTGTTAGAATATCAGAGTGTTTGAATATCAGAGTGTTAGAATATCAGAGTGTTTGAATATCAGAGTGTTAGAATATCAGAGTGTTAGAATATCAGAGTGTTAGAATATCAGAGTGTTAGAATATAAGAGTGTTAGAATATAAGAGTGTTAGAATATAAGAGTGTTAGAATATCAGAGTGTTTGAATATCAGAGTGTTAGAATATAAGAGTGTTAGAATATCAGAGTGTTTGAATATCAAAGTGTTTGAATATCAGAATGTTAGAATATCAGAGTGTTAGAATTACAGACTGCTAGAATCTCAACGTGTTAGAAAATATGAGTGTTAGAAGCTGACTCAAGTAGGATTTCTGGGATGAATGTGAAGTCTGTGGTTTATACACTATTAACAGGCCATACCTGTATCTTGGCAGGTTCCACTGGAGATGGTCTCTACACTAAAACACCTGTTTACACTACGAATCCCACTTGATTTGTATTCATCAACTCTTCTGTTGATATCAACCCTTCTGTGGGTATTGTGTTGTGTACTGAGGTGGACCACAGGCATATCAATAGGTTGTTTCTTATCCTGCCACTGGAATTATGATAAAGGCCTGATTGAGTGTCAGATTGACTGTGTGTACAGCAGAGCACGAGTCTATCATCACTCAGCCTGTCTGTCTATCTGTAGGTTTGTCTTCATGAATATCGGTCTGTCTGCCTGCAAGCTTGCCTGTTTTTCTATTTATCTGTCTGCCTGTCTGTCATTTTTCTGTCTGTTTGCCGACCCGTCTTCCTGTCTAGCTGTCTGTTGGTCTGCTTGTCGGATTTTTGGTCCCTTGTTTATAAACGGAATCATTCAGTTATTCAGTCGGCCAAATCTAAACCTAACTAGTACATCATATAAGGTTTGTGTTAGAAGGATTCCACACACACTTATGGCTTCAGTAATATATTCAGCAATATATTCAGTCATATATTCAGTAATATATTCAGTCATATATTCAGTAATATATTCAGTCAGATATTTAGTCATATATTCATTCATGTATTCAGTAATATATTCAGTCATATATTCAGTAATATATTCAGTCAGATATTCAGTAATATATTCAGTCATATATTCAGTCAGATATTCAGTCATATATTCAGTCATATATTCAGTCATATATTCAGTAATATATTCAGTCATATATTCAGTAATATATTCAGTCAGATATTCAGTAATATATTCAGTCATATATTCAGTAATATATTCAGTCAGATATTCAGTCATATATTCAGTCATATATTCAGTCAGATATTCAGTCATATATTCAGTAATATATTCAGTCATATATTCAGTAATATATTCAGTCATATATTCAGTAATATATTCAGTCAGATATTCAGTAATATATTCAGTCATATATTCAGTAATATATTCAGTCAGATATTCAGTAATATATTCAGTAATATATTCATTCATATATTCAGTCATATATTCAGTAATATATTGATTTGGTTTGACTGACCCTGGCGCTGTTTGACAAGTATTATGCTAGGCGTTTATCCAGTGATATTACATTATGAGACAATTCTGCCAACAGAGAAAACTATCAGGGCTGATTTGTAACAGGCTTTTAAAATGTGTAATGAGACTATTTAGCCTTTGATGGAAATGACACAGGGGAATTATAAGAGATGATGAGTATTTTTAAATATCCCCTCTGTGTAATAAATGCTTGTTCATTGTTTGCTTAGATGAGGCTTCCAACCTCTCATTAATATGGGTTGTAAAGACAATACAGTTGAATGATCCATCACATATACATATGTAAAACAGAACATGTCTATATATATATGAGTTATAAATACAGTTGAATGATCCATCACATATACATATGTAAAACAGAACATGTCTATATATATATGAGTTATAAATACAGTTGAATGATCCATCACATATACATATGTAAAACAGAACATGTCTATATATATATGAGTTATAAATACAGTTGAATGATCCATCACATATACATATGTAAAACAGAACATGTCTATATATATATAAGTTATAAATACAGTTGAATGATCCATCACAAATACATATGTAAAACAGAACATGTCTATATATATATGAGTTATAAATACAGTTGAATGATCCATCACATATACATTTGTAAAACAGAACATGTCTATATATATATGAGTTATAAATACAGTTGAATGATCCATCACATATACATATGTAAAACAGAACATGTCTATATACATATGAGTTATAAATACAGTTGAATGATCCATCACAAATACATTTGTAAAACAGAACATGTCTATATATATATGAGTTATAAATACAGTTGAATGATCCATCACATATACATATGTAAAACAGAACATGTCTATATATATATAAGTTATAAATACAGTTGAATGATCCATCACAAATACATATGTAAAACAGAACATGTCTATATATATATATATGAGTTATAAATACAGTTGAATGATCCATCACATATACATATGTAAAACAGAACATGTCTATATATATATGAGTTATAAATACAGTTGAATGATCCATCACAAATACATTTGTAAAACAGAACATGTCTATATATATATGAGTTATAAATACAGTTGAATGATCCATCACATATACATATGTAAAACAGAACATGTCTATATATATATGAGTTATAAATACAGTTGAATGATCCATCACAAATACATTTGTAAAACAGAACATGTCTATATATATATGAGTTATAAATACAGTTGAATGATCCATCACATATACATATGTAAAACAGAACATGTCTATATATATATGAGTTATAAATACAGTTGAATGATCCATCACAAAAACATTTGTAAAACAGAACATGTCTATATATATATGAGTTATAAATACAGTTGAATGATCCATCACATATACATATGTAAAACAGAACATGTCTATATATATATGAGTTATAAATACAGTTGAATGATCCATCACATATACATATGTAAAACAGAACATGTCTATATATATATAAGTTATAAATACAGTTGAATGATCCATCACATATACATATGTAAAACAGAACATGTCTATATATATATAAGTTATAAATACAGTTGAATGATCCATCACAAATACATATGTAAAACAGAACATGTCTATATATATATGAGTTATAAATACAGTTGAATGATCCATCACAAAAACATTTGTAAAACAGAACATGTCTATATATATATGAGTTATAAATACAGTTGAATGATCCATCACAAATACATTTGTAAAACAGAACATGTCTATATATATATATATGAGTTATAAATACAGTTGAATGATCCATCACATATACATATGTAAAACAGAACATGTCTATATATATATGAGTTATAAATACAGTTGAATGATCCATCACAAATACATTTGTAAAACAGAACATGTCTATATATATATGAGTTATAAATACAGTTGAATGATCCATCACATATACATATGTAAAACAGAACATGTCTATATATATATGAGTTATAAATACAGTTGAATGATCCATCACATATACATATGTAAAACAGAACATGTCTATATATATATGAGTTATAAATACAGTTGAATGATCCATCACATATACATATGTAAAACAGAACATGTCTATATATATATAAGTTATAAATACAGTTGAATGATCCATCACATATACATATGTAAAACAGAACATGTCTATATATATATAAGTTATAAATACAGTTGAATGATCCATCACAAATACATATGTAAAACAGAACATGTCTATATATATATGAGTTATAAATACAGTTGAATGATCCATCACAAAAACATTTGTAAAACAGAACATGTCTATATATATATGAGTTATAAATACAGTTGAATGATCCATCACAAATACATTTGTAAAACAGAACATGTCTATATATATATGAGTTATAAATACAGTTGAATGATCCATCACATATACATATGTAAAACAGAACATGTCTATATATATATGAGTTATAAATACAGTTGAATGATCCATCACAAATACATTTGTAAAACAGAACATGTCTATATATATATGAGTTATAAATACAGTTGAATGATCCATCACAAATACATATGTAAAACAGAACATGTCTATATATATATGAGTTATAAATACAGTTGAATGATCCATCACAAATACATATGTAAAACAGAACATGTCTATATATATATGAGTTATAAATACAGTTGAATGATCCATCACATATACATATGTAAAACAGAACATGTCTATATATATATATATGAGTTATAAATACAGTTGAATGATCCATCACAAATACATTTGTAAAACAGAACATGTCTATATATATGACTTATAGAGATAATAAACAGTATATAAATACAGTATATAACGCCCTGTAGTGCATTATTCACAGTGCCTGAGGATACAAATATATAGTTATTTATAACATTTGCAATAACAAGTAACTGTACCCACTGTTAGATGTTTAAACTGAATACACACACACTTCTTATTGGGTGTATTAATAATGCTGCTTTAACCTGTTTGGTGCAGTTTGGCACTCACTAGAATCTGCCATAGAAATGAATATCAACTGTATGAGTTAATTAGGACTGGCTAGAAGGGAACAGGTCACAAACACACATATTATTAACTTCAAGGCCCAAACTTCTTTGAGGAAACAGCACATGAAACTTTTGAAGATCTAAGCATTTCCATCTTAGAGCTACTGACTGTTGAGTTGTTTCAATTTAAAAATGTCCACCGCTAATGACGTTGATATCCTGAAATCTATATTTTGACATTTTATTTAAGATGATATAATATCCTCATCTGTCTAATTCCTCAGAATGTTGGCAATTAAAATGAACGAGGTCAGGCTTTATAACCACACCTGAAATGAACGAGGTCAGGCTTTATAACCACGCCTGAAATGAATGAGGTCAGGCTTTAAAACCACACCTGAAATGAATGAGGTCAGGCTTTAAAACCACACCTGAAATGAATGAGGTCAGGCTTTATAACCACACCTGAAATGAACGAGGTCAGGCTTTATAACCACGCCTGAAATGAATGAGGTCAGGCTTTAAAACCACACCTGAAATGAATGAGGTCAGGTTTTAAAACAACACCTGAAATGAATGAGGTCAGGCTTTAAAACCACACCTGAAATGAATGAGGTCAGGCTTTAAAACAACACCTGAAATGAATGAGGTCAGGCTTTAAAACCACACCTGAAATGAACGAGGTCAGGCTTTATAACCACACCTGAAATGAACGAGGTCAGGCTTTATAACCACGCCTGAAATGAATGAGGTCAGGCTTTAAAACCAGGCCTGAAATGAATGAGGTCAGGCTTTATAACCACGCCTGAAATGAATGAGGTCAGGCTTTAAAACCACGCCTGAAATGAATGAGGTCAGGCTTTAAAACCACACCTGAAATGAATGAGGTCAGGCTTTATAACCACACCTGAAATGAATGAGGTCAGGCTTTAAAACCACGCCTGAAATGAATGAGGTCAGGCTTTAAAACCACACCTGAAATGAATGAGGTCAGGCTTTAAAACCACGCCTGAAATGAATGAGGTCAGGCTTTATAACCACACCTGAAATTAATGAGGTCAGGCTTTATAACCACACCTGAAATTAATGAGGTCAGGCTTTATAACCACGCCTGAAATGAACGAGGTCAGGCTTTATAACCACACCTGAAATTAATGAGGTCAGGCTTTATAACCACACCTGAAATTAATGAGGTCAGGCTTTATAACCACACCTGAAATTAATGAGGTCAGGCTTTATAACCACACCTGAAATTAATGAGGTCAGGCTTTATAACCACGCCTGAAATGAACGAGGTCAGGCTTTATAACCACACCTGAAATCGATGAGGTCAGGCTTTATAACCACGCCTGAAATGAATGAGGTCAGGCTTTAAAACCACACCTGAAATCGATGAGGTCAGGCTTTATAACCACGCCTGAAATGAATGAGGTCAGGCTTTAAAACCACACCTGAAATCGATGAGGCCAGGCTTTATAACCACACCTGAAATGAATGAGGTCAGGCTTTAAAACCACACCTGAAATGAATGAGGTCAGGCTTTAAAACCACACCTGAAATGAATGAGGTCAGGCTTTAAAACCACGCCTGAAATGAATGAGGTCAGGCTTTAAAACCACACCTGAAATGAATGAGGTCAGGCTTTATAACCACACCTGAAATGAATGAGGTCAGGCTTTAAAACCACACCTGAAATGAATGAGGTCAGGCTTTAAAACCACACCTGAAATGAATGAGGTCAGGCTTTAAAACCACACCTAAAATGAATGAGGTCAGGCTTTATAACCACGCCTGAAATGAATGAGGTCAGGCTTTAAAACCACACCTGAAATGAATGAGGTCAGGCTTTAAAACCACGCCTGAAATGAATGAGGTCAGGCTTTAAAACCACACCTGAAATGAATGAGGTCAGGCTTTATAACCACACCTGAAATGAATGAGGTCAGGCTTTAAAACCACACCTGAAATGAATGAGGTCAGGCTTTAAAACCACACCTGAAATGAATGAGGTCAGGCTTTAAAACCACACCTAAAATGAATGAGGTCAGGCTTTATAACCACACCTGAAATCAACCTAACCAGATGCTAACAATTCAATGAGCAACAGAAGATATTGTTGTGAGCGTGAAGCGTTAAATATCCCCCAAATGTTAAATAAGACCACATGCTGTGGGGAGACATTACGTAGATATTCCCCAAATGTTAAATAAGACCACATGCTGTGGGGAGACATTACGTAGATATCCCCCAAACGTTAAATAAGACCACATGCTGCGGGGAGACATTACGTAGATATCCCCCAAACGTTAAATAAGACCACATGCCGTGGGGAGACATTCTGTAGATATCCCCCAAATGTTAAATAAGACCACATGCTATGGGGAGACATTACGTAGATATCCCCCAAATGTTAAATAAGACCACATGCCGTGGGGAGTCATTCCGTAGATATCCCCCAAATGTTAAATAAGACCACATGCTGTGGGGAGACATTACGTAGATATCCCCCAAATGTTAAATAAGACTACATGCCATGGGGAGACATTACGTAGATATCCCCCAAATGTTAAATAAGACCACATGCCGTGGGGAGACATACCGTAGATATCCCCCAAATGTTAAATTAGACCACATGCCGTGGGGAGACATTACGTAGATATCCCCCAAATGTTAAATAAGACCACATGCCGTGGGGAGACATTACGTAGATATCCCCCAAATGTTAAATAAGACCACATGCCGTGGGGAGACATTACGTAGATATCCCCCAAATGTTTTAGTTTTGAGCTGTTCTCATAGTGTGAACTCGTTAGCTTTATTCCTGCAAATGAAGGCTATCATGTTGCTGAATGATTAACTTCTGCTTTAATCAATAATAAAGCTATTAGTTTGCATAGGGGCTGGCTTGTGCTGGTGTGCTGGTGTGTGTGTATCTGCGTGTGTGTGCGTGTTGGTGGGGGGGGGTCGGGATGTGACAGTGTGTGATCTAAGCATGGGTTGCGACTGCTAATTTAATTGGAGTAAACTCATTAGGAGTAATGATTAGGTGACAAAGCTAATAGCAGTTCAGGAAATTCACTATTTTGTTCTAACAACATGTTTTATGTCCTAAAGAGTCATTTAGATAAAACATGCATTTAATTGTCAAGCCTTATTCTAAGATAATCCACCATCCATGACCTCAACAGTTATTTGAATAAATGTTTTTTCTTTTAGCAGTCGAGCTGTGTGGCAGAGTGGGTTGAGATTGGCGCAGCTCCTTCTCCGTCGACTCTACGAGCTGCAGAGGTTAAGTCTTTAATGATCAGTTGAGAGAGGAAGGATGTTGGCAAATCTCAGTGGCCTCGGATAGAGAGCTGGAAACAGAGAGGAGACCATCTAATCGCAGGCATCTTGACCTGCTAATCAACAACAATCTAGCTGCACAAAAGAGAACGAAAGAGCTATAATTTAAGTGAGAGAGACTCAAGAGCTGGTGAATATAATATAAGCCATAAACGTGAATGGAAAGTTCATTTTAATGACTGGCGGGACACCTACTGAGGTAAAAATGATGTGTATTATTTAATGACACCTACTGAGGTACACATGATGTGTATGGATGTGTAGTATTTAAAGGAATAAAGCACTACTGTACAAGTACACAAAATAGAATGTTCTGCCACTGAACGCTAAACGCCAAATGCTGTGCAGGGTTCAGTCTTGTCATTGTCAGAGTTATCTTTCACTTTAGTGCGCTAAATAATTTTTGTAAATATTGAATTTGTGAAAGAGAAATTATAAAAGGTTTGGTATGAATTGAATATGACATCTCCACACCAACTGACATATATGACTGTGAACACACAGACCTCCACCTGCTGTCCTGAACATTCACAGGACAAAATGATGAAGTCTCTTACTGTTGACCTACTTAAAGATACCACTCTGATAAGTAGGAACTCAAAGGAGGAATCAGAAATGAAAGAGAAACAGAAACGCAATCTGTGAAGAAAGTCACCTGGACACAGATATTGATTAATAGAGTTGAGTAAACAGCCAAGGAAATCTGACTCCATTTAAAAAAATGTTGAAATGACACAGCTGATAATCAACAGTGAAAACCTGGATTAGCTCTAAAGGTCAGACCAATCATGACTATATCGGCTAACAAGCTAACTGCTAGCATAAACCTGGATTAGCTCTAAAGGTCAGACCAATCATGACTATATCGGCTAACAAGCTAACTGCTAGCATAAACCTGGATTAGCTCTAAAGGTCAGACCAATCATGACTATAGCGGCTAAAAAGCTAACTGCTAGCATAAACCTGGATTAGCTCTAAAGGTCAGACCAATCATGACTATAGCGGCTAACAAGCTAACTGCTAGCATAAACCTGGATTAGCTCTAAAGGTCAGACCAATCATGACTATATCGGCTAACAAGCTAACTGCTAGCATAAACCTGGATTAGCTCTAAAGGTCAGACCAATCATGACTATAGCGGCTAACAAGCTAACTGCTAGCATAAATCTGGATTAGCTCTAAAGGTCAGACCAATCATGACTATATCGGCTAACAAGCTAACTGCTAGCATAAACCTGGATTAGCTCTAAAGGTCAGACCAATCATGACTATAGCGGCTAACAAGCTAACTGCTAGCATAAACCTGGATTAGCTCTAAAGGTCAGACCAATCATGACTATAGCGGCTAACAAGCTAACTGCTAGCATAAACCTGGATTAGCTCTAAAGGTCAGACCAATCATGACTATAGCGGCTAACAAGCTAACTGCTAGCATAAACCTGGATTAGCTCTAAAGGTCAGACCAATCATGACTATAGCGGCTAACAAGCTAACTGCTAGCATAAACCTGGATTAGCTCTAAAGGTCAGACCAATCATGACTATATCGGCTAACAAGCTAACTGCTAGCATAAACCTGGATTAGCTCTAAAGGTCAGACCAATCATGACTATAGCGGCTAAAAAGCTAACTGCTAGCATAAACCTGGATTAGCTCTAAAGGTCAGACCAATCATGACTATAGCGGCTAACAAGCTAACTGCTAGCATAAACCTGGATTAGCTCTAAAGGTCAGACCAATCATGACTATATCGGCTAACAAGCTAACTGCTAGCATAAACCTGGATTAGCTCTAAAGGTCAGACCAATCATGACTATAGCGGCTAACAAGCTAACTGCTAGCATAAATCTGGATTAGCTCTAAAGGTCAGACCAATCATGACTATATCGGCTAACAAGCTAACTGCTAGCATAAACCTGGATTAGCTCTAAAGGTCAGACCAATCATGACTATAGCGGCTAACAAGCTAACTGCTAGCATAAACCTGGATTAGCTCTAAAGGTCAGACCAATCATGACTATATCGGCTAACAAGCTAACTTCTAGCATAAACCTGGATTAGCTCTAAAGGTCAGACCAATCATGACTATAGCGGCTAACAAGCTAACTGCTAGCATAAACCTGGATTAGCTCTAAAGGTCAGACCAATCATGACTATATCGGCTAACAAGCTAACTGCTAGCATAAACCTGGATTAGCTCTAAAGGTCAGACCAATCATGACTATAGCGGCTAACAAGCTAACTGCTAGCAAAAACCTTTGTCAGGATTCTAAAGCTGCACAAAGTGGTTTACCTGACAAGTGTAGAATGAAGAACATGCTCAATCAGACAAACATATTTCATAAAGCCTTTTTCAATCAGCCGCTGTCAAGGCTATTAATGGCATCAAGCCTCAAAACCCCAAGCCCAAAAATACTATGTTGATACTGAAGACCGAGGAACCGGCTGAGCCGAATGGAAATTGTGAATCGAGATCTTATCATGAGGGACTGCTGAGAAAATCTCCTGGCATCAATGGTGAAACAATTGCTGGACTGAGAATCGTTTCATGTGAAGACTGCATCACAATTTTTAAAAGACAGGATAGTTTTCCCTTCTGTGTTTTATTTCTATACCTTCCTTCTGGGTTCTGGAAATCGTTTCACAGAACCAACCAGTGTCTCTGACAAACCTGAAGGTTATAATTTTCCGGCCAAGACATTGTCTTTACGGTTGTCACCCAGGATGCAAGTGTTTTTAGTTGTAAGGCAAGAAGTAATGTACTAACTAGCCAGTCGGGGGCCATTTTATTGCACCTTAATGAAACAACATGCAGACAACATGCAGACAAAACGCAGACAACATGCAGAAAACATGCAGACAACATACAGACAACACGCAGACAACATGCAGAAAACATGCAGACAACATGCAGACAACACGCAGACAACATGCAGACAACACGCAGGAAACACACAGACAACACGCAGGCAACACGCAGACAACACACAGACAACATGCAGACAACACGCAGACAACACGCAGGCAACACGCATACAACATGCAGACAACACACAGGCAACACGCAGACAACACGTAGACAACCTGCAGACAACAAGGAGGCAACACGCAGACAACATGCAGGCTGGTATTCTGTCCAGATGAGTACATGATAAACTAATGTGGTGTGAATACAGGCTGGTATTCTGTCCAGATAAGTACATGATAAACTAATGTGGTGTGAATACAGGCTGGTATTCTGTCCAGATGAGTACATGATAAACTAATGTGGTGTGAATACAGGCTGGTATTCTGTCCAGATAAGTACATGATAAACTAATGTGGTGTGAATACAGGCTGGTATTCTGTCCAGATAAGTACATGATAAACTAATGTGGTGTGAATACAGGCTGGTATTCTGTCCAGATGAGTACATGATAAACTAATGTGGTGTGAATACAGGCTGGTATTCTGTCCAGATGAGTACATGATAAACTAATGTGGTGTGAATACAGGCTGGTATTCTGTCCAGATGAGTACACGCCAAACTAATGTGGTTTCTATGTATTCTACTGTTCACTCCTGATACGTTTCCTGTACGTGTTTTTCTTTGGTGTCCAAGCATCGGTGACAGAAGTGGCATGTTAGAATATTAGTAAATAAACTACCCATCCATATTGAACCAGTGAAGCTTATATTTTGGCTTCTTCTTTTGTACTACATTAGATTTCAATTTAATTAATTACACTGAGGATCCCATAATCCAGGGCTCCAGAAGAGTTGGACAAGATTAAATGAAAGTAGAAATTCAACACTACTGGTTGTTTTTTTATACCAATCTTTTTCTGATGCGTCTGGCCTAAATTCTGTGTGTTAGTCTTTTGAGTCCAACCAAAGAAGTGTCAATGAATACAAGAAAAGCTACTGTGATGCTGAAATTGTAGCATCATAACAAAAGTGAGTATGTGTGTATTGTCTGTAACACGACATTCGCTAGTTAGAACGGTACTTTTGACCAGAGCTCAGCCCCTGATTACGATGATAAAGCGATTATAATTCACCTCATCTCACATCACTACCTGCAGATGAATATAGCACCAGTGAGTCAGAATGGGGAAATGCATTGTGGGAATCTCAGAAAACAGCAGATGCCAATAGATTCCATGACCTTTACTATGCTAATTAGAACATACTGGAATACTGAATACTCAAACACACAGCGTGTTCCTCTGGTTTTGGTAAATAAGGAGAGGGTTAGATAAAATGTAGTCGTAGTTGTAGAAATAGTAGTAGTGGCAGTAGTACTACTAGTAGTAGTAGTAGTAATATTAGTAGTAGTAGTAGTATTAGTAGTAGTAGTAGTAGTAGTAGCAGTAGCAGTAGCAGTAGCAGTAGCAGTAGCATTAGCAGTAGCAGTAGTAGTAGTAGTAGTAGTAGTAGTAGTAATATTAATATTAGTAGCAGCAGCAGCAGCAGTAGCAGCAGCAGCAGCAGCAGCAGCAGCAGCAGCAGCAGCAGCAGCAGCAGCAGCTGCTGCTGCTGGTAGTAGCAGCAGCAGCAGCAGCAGCGCTGCTGCTGTAGTAGCAGCAGCAGCAGCAGCAGCAGCAGCAGCAGCAGAGCAGCAGCAGCAGCAGCAGCAGCAGCAGCAGCAGCAGTATCAGCAGCAGCAGCAGCAGCAGCAGCAGCAGCAGCAGCAGCAGCAGCAGCAGCAGCAGCAGCAGCATCAGCAGCAGCATCAGCAGCAGCAGCAGCAGCAGCAGCAGCAGCAGCAGCAGCAGCAGCAGCAGCAGCAGTAGTGGCAGCAGCAGTAGTAGTAGTAGTAGCAGTAGTAGCAGTAGTAGTAGTAGTAGTAGTAGTAGTAGTAGCAATAGTAGTAGCAATAGTAGTAGCAATAGTAGTAGTAGCATTATTATATGTAGAAGTGGTAGTGGTAGTTCTTCTTTATCATCCACTTATAATTATATAGTTTTATTCTTTCATTCTCATGATTTATCTTTCAGTTCTCCTCTAGTTCTGCCTAATGAAAGTTCTGCCTGTGAGATCTCCTCCAGTTCTACCTGGTATTGTGAGATCTCCTCCAATTCTGTCTGGTATTGTGAGATCTCCTCCAGTTCTGCCTGGTATTGTGAGATCTCCAGTTCTGCCTGGTATTATGAGATCTCCAGCAGTCCTGACAGGTACTTTAAAGCTCTGGGCCATTGGTCCCTCTGTCACAGCTTCCAGACCATCTCCTGACATGCCTGCTACCTCATGCTTGACCCAGAGGAGGTCTGTCTGTGTCTCGTGGCCACCCTGAGGTGAGAAGAGAGAAGCTGGCCTCCAAAGCCATTGACCCGGAACAAGAAATGCTGGCAGAGATGTGAAGGTCACGCTGCCGTTTCTGTGGTCAGATAAGCAGTCAGACATAAACAATAAACAAGACTAAAGGGAAAGACCAGAAGCTATTTGTGTTCCTGTAACCTTCTCCCTTAGATCGAATCGTCTGGTTAATTCCATCACAAAAATGTTGAACGGATGAATCTGAGGTGGTATGGAGAGAGAAAGCTGATAGACGAGACATATTAGAAATATTTGGACTGATGTGTCACGATTGGTGTGGTGGCGTTGCTACACGGACATATTTCGGTGATGCACTTCCTTGTTTCACTTCCGTGTTTACGTTTGTCTCACGGCTGTTTGCACTTATAATCAATGGGATATAAGAGGGTCGCGAGCAGTGCACTCATTGCTTCGCATTGTTACATGTCACATTGTTTGTAGAGGTGAGTGTTTTTGTAACACGTTAGAATTGTTGTTTGAAGGTGCTTGTTTTAAGTCGCTATATGCGCATTTTCCTTTCATTCGACCAAGTACGTGTTTTTGTCGCCGTTTACGGTTTGTTTTGAGTTTGTCCTGTAATAAACCTGACCCAAACGGATACATTGGCTCTGCACCTGGCTTCACCACGCACTACACCCAACGGGCCGTGACAGAATGCGAAGCCAACAAAGAAGCCAGCGGAGCCAGCAGACGGTGAGTGGATTCCTGGCGGGGGCAAGCTATAGCGCCCCGAAGGATGAAGCTCACCGTCGCACCACGGAGCAGTGGGACTGGGGTAAGCCGGAGACGCCCGAAGAGGAGTATAGGCGCCTCCGTGCTTACTTCGGGTATGAGCCACCGATGCAGCTATCAGGGCCGATTACATCGGGTCCGCGGTCCCTCCCGGAGGAAGGCAAGAGGGCACCCCGAAGGCGTCCCAAGAAGGTTTTTGGGGGGGAGCTAAGGAGGTGTTCCGGGAGGACCGCGGAGAGAGCACCCACGGTCCTGGTGCTGCAGGAACGGCCCCCCACTGCTCCGGGGCTGCAGACAGGGGGAGGGAAACCCCTGGAGCTACAGCCACTACCCCCGCCGTGGGAAGACCCTTTTCTGCCGCCGACGACAGGGACAGAAAAACCCCCGGAGGGGTTGGATGAACAGCCCTCAGCTGTTATTAGGACGTGGTGGAGGACATGGCTGGAGCTACAGCCACAAACCCCGCAGTGGGAAGACCCTTTTCGGCCACCGACGTCAGGGACAGAAAAACCCCCGGAGGGGTTGGATGATCAGCCCTCGGCTGTTATTAGGACGTGGTGGAGGACATGGCTGGATTTCCAAGAGCCAGCGCCTGAGATGGTCGCCACCACGCCTGCGCCCGAGATGGTCGCCACCATGCCAGCGCCCAAGATGGTTGCCGCCGTCTCGCCAGCGTCCACGATGGCTCCCGCCGTCACGCCAGCGCTCAAGATGGCTGCCGTCGTCCCGCCGGCGCTCAAGATGGCTGTTGCCGTCACGCCAGCGCCCACGATGGCTCCCGCCGTCACGCCAGCGCTCAAGATGGCTGTTGCCGTCACGCCAGCGTCCACGATGGCTCCCGCCGTCCCGCCAGCGCTCAAGATGGCTGTTGCCGGCACGCCAGCGCTCAAGATGGCTGCCGTCGTCCCGCCGGCGCTCAAGATGGCTGTTGCCGTCACGCCAGCGCCCACGATGGCTCCCGCCGTCACGCCAGCGTCCAAGATGGCTACCGTCGTCCCGCCAGCGCCCAAGATGGCTGCCGCCGTCACGCCAGCGTCCACGATGGCTCCCGCCGTCCCGCTAGCGCTCAAGATGGCTGTTGCCGTCACGCCAGCGCTCAAGATGGCTGCCGTCGTCCCGCCGGCGCTCAAGATGGCTGTTGCCGTCACGCCAGCGCCCACGATGGCTCCCGCCGTTCCGCCAGCGCTCAAGATGGCTGTTGCCGCCACGCCAGCGCTCAAGATGGCTGCCGTCGTCCCGCCGGCGCTCAAGATGGCTGTTGCCGTCACGCCAGCGCCCACGAGGGCTCCCGCCGTCACGCCAGCGCTCAAGATGGCTGTTGCTGTCACGCCAGCGCCCAAGATGGCTGCCGTCGTCCCGCCAGCGCCCAAGATGGCTGCCACCGTCACGCCAGCGTCCACAATGGCTGCCGCATCGCCGCCCACAATGGCTGCCGCATCGCCGCCCACAATGGCTGCCGCATCGCCGCCCACAATGGCTGCCGCATCGCCGCCCACAATGGCTGCCGCATCGCCGCCCACAATGGCTGCCGCATCGCCGCCCACAATGGCTGCCGCATCGCCGCCCACAATGGCTGCCGCATCGCCGCCCACATTGGCTGCCGCATCGCCGCCCACGAAGGCCGCGCCGCATCGCCGCTCACGATGGCCGCCGCCACGACGACGCTCACGATGGCCGCCGCCACGACTACGCTCACGATGGCCGCCGCCACGACTACGCTCACGATGGCCGCCGCCACGACTACGCTCCCGATGGCCGCCGCCACGACTACGCTCACGATGGCCGCCGCCACGACTACGCTCACGATGGCCGCCGTCACGACTACGCTCACGATGGCCGCCGCCACGACTACGCTCACGATGGCCGCCGCCACGACTACGCTCACGATGGCCGCCGCCACGACTACGCTCACGATGGCCGCCGCCACGACGACGCTCACGATGGCCGCCGCCACGACGACGCTCACGATGGCCGCCGCCACGACTACGCTCACGATGGCCGCCGCCACGACTACGCTCCCGATGGCCGCCGCCACGACTACGCTCCCGATGGCCGCCGCCACGACGACGCTCACGATGGCCGCCGCCACGACTACGCTCACGATGGCCGCCGCCACGACTACGCTCACGATGGCCGCCGCCACGACTACGCTCACGATGGCCGCCGCCACGACACCGCCCACGATGGCCTCCGCCACCACGTCGCCCACGACGGCGGACTCTGAGCCGCACAAGATGGCGGACTCTGGGCCGCACAAGATGGCGGACTCTGAGCCGCACAAGATGGCGGACTCTCAGCCGCACTAGATGGCGGTCTCTCTGCCGCACTAGATGGCGGTCTCTCTGCCGCACTAGATGGCGGCCTCTCAGCCGCACTAGATGGCGGCCTCTCAGCCACCGAGGCCTTTTCAGGGCTGGACCTGCGGTCCTGGACTGACCCTTTTGGGTTTGACTGCGGGTTCTCTCCCTGTTGCTCCCTTGTTTTGGTTTTGTGTTTCCGTTCGGCTATCTGGGGAGCTAGCCTTTTAGTGGGGGATACTGTCACGATTGGTGTGGTGGCGTTGCTACACGGACATATTTCGGTGATGCACTTCCTTGTTTCACTTCCGTGTTTACGTTTGTCTCACGGCTGTTTGCACTTATAATCAATGGGATATAAGAGGGTCGCGAGCAGTGCACTCATTGCTTCGCATTGTTACATGTCACATTGTTTGTAGAGGTGAGTGTTTTTGTAACACGTTAGAATTGTTGTTTGAAGGTGCTTGTTTTAAGTCGCTATATGCGCATTTTCCTTTCATTCGACCAAGTACGTGTTTTTGTCGCCGTTTACGGTTTGTTTTGAGTTTGTCCTGTAATAAACCTGACCCAAACGGATACATTGGCTCTGCACCTGGCTTCACCACGCACTACACCCAACGGACCGTGACATGATGCAACATGATCTGTATATGGTTCTCTGTATCGGTTCTCTGTATCGGTTCTCTGTATCGGTTCTCTGTATCGGTTCTCTGTATCTGGTTCTCTGTATTGGTTATCTGTATCTGGTTCTCTGTATCATTTCTCTGTATCGGTTCTCTGTATCTGGTTATCTGTATCTGGTTATCTGTATCTGGTTATCTGTATCTGGTTATCTGTATCGGTTATCTGTATTGGTTCTTTGTATCTGGTTCTCTGTATCGGTTCTATGTATCGGTTCTCTGTATCTGGTTATCTGTATTGGTTCTCTGTATCTGGTCATCTGTATCTGGTTATCTGTATCGGTTATCTGTATTGGTTCTCTGTATCTGGTTCTCTGTATCGGTTCTCTGTATCGGTTCTCTGTATCTGGTTATCTGTATCTGGTTCTCTGTGTCTGGTTATCTGTATCGATTATCTGTATCTGGTTATCTGTATTGGTTCTCTGTATTGGTTCTCTGTATCGGTTATCTGTGCCTGGTTATCTGTATCTGGTTCTCTGTATCTGGTTCTCTGTATCTGGTTATCTGTATCTGGTTATCTGTGTCTGGTTCTCTGTATCGGTTATCTGTATCTGGTTCTCTGTATCGGTTCTCTGTATTGGTTCTCTGTATCGGTTCTCTGTATTGGTTCTCTGTATTGGTTCTCTGTATTGGTTACCAGGCAGGCCGATTGACAACAAATTCTCATTTGCAACGACGACCTGAACAAGATAAGGCGAAAAAATATTGCAGGACAACATATACTTACAGAATAAGTACACAGAACACAGAGAAAATGAGGAGAAAAGGAAAAAGACCAACACGTCTGAGGTGATAAAACACCAACTAAACTAACACCTTCATGTCTGAGAGTATCATTTATACAGAGTTAGAGAATGTGATTAATACGAGTGTGTGATTCAAACAGAGACTAAGAAAGTGTGATTTCAAGAGATAATAAGAGAGTGTGATTCAAACAGAGACTAAGAAAGTGTGATTTCAAGAGATAATAAGAGAGTGTGATCTAAACAGATAACAAGAGTGTAATTTAAACACACATTTTGGAAGCACAGATATTTCAGTTAACAGTTCACACTTCACAGTATGTAGTCAGTCTGTTCCAGTTAGAAATACTGACAGATCCCAGACAACAACTTCGACCAACAGGAAAGGTCAGTCCAGACTGCAGATTCCCGACATGTAAATATCACCTGAATGTAGAGCCTGTTCAATAACTAAAATGTCAGGGTTTTGAGTCCTCTGGCATTTTGGTAGCATCAACTTTGCCTCTAACAGTGCTGAATGGCAATTGGCTTTACCTGTCTGTCTTTCTGCTTGTCTGTCGGCCTATCTGTCTGTTTGGTTGGGGGCGTTCTGCTCAGCAGGGTAACTACCAGCGCTCCATCTTCTAATATGTAGTAAGGGGCGTTCTGCTCAGCAGGGTAACTACCAGCGCTCCATCTTCTAATATGTAGTAAGGGACGTTCTGCTCAGCAGGGTAAGTACCAGCGCTCCATCTTCTAATATGTAGTAAGGGACGTTCTGCTCAGCAGGGTAACTACCAGCGCTCCATCTTCTAATATGTAGTAAGGGACGTTCTGCTCAGCAGGGTAACTACCAGCGCTCCATCTTCTAATATGTAGTAAGGGGCGTTCTGCTCAGCAGGGTAACTACCAGCGCTCCATTGCTTCCATTCCTCAGTGGGAGTTTGAAACGTTCTGTCCGTATCCCAAATGCCATCCTACAGTGCACTTCGCTGGGAATAGTGTGCAATTTGGGCCACCTATCTGGAGTTCAGTAAAGGACTTGTGTTTGGTGGCTGTGTCATTTATTTCTCAGGAGTAATGAGAAATGGAAATGGGTTTTGTGAAAATCTCATTAATGATAAATGTTGTGTGTTTGACTATATATCACAGCACTAAGATCTCTATAAGATCTCTGCAAATGTTTAATAAACCAGGGAGACAAAGCAGAGACGTTATTGGCACATTTATACAGAGAAAATACAAATAATACAGGATAAGAGATTATGAGAATGGAGTGAGAAAGTAAGACACTATACAATAATGTTGCTGTTGGTGGTGACAGATGAGAACTTGTGGGATGAGATCACAGACAGGATGAGAACTTGTGGGATGAGATCACAGACAGGATGAGAACTTGTGGGATAAAATCACAGACAGGATGAGAACTTGTGGGATGAGATCACAGACAAAATAAGAACTAGTGGGATGAGATCACAGACATCCTGGCTTCCGAACTACTCTCAGCTCACACAAGTCACATGTCAATGTAGTAGTGGAAGCATCATGCTATGGGTCTGCTTCTCAGTGGGAGCATCATGCTATGAGTCTGCTTCTCAGCAGAAGCATCATGCTATGGGTCTGCTTCTCAGCGGAAGCATCATGCTATGGGTCTGCTTCTCAGTTGGAGCATCATGCTATGAGTCTGCTTCTCAGCGGGAGCATCATGCTATGGGTCTGCTTCTCAGCGGGAGCTTAATGCTATGGGTCTGCTTCTCAGCGGGAGCATCATGCTATGGGTCTGCGTCTCAGCGGGAGCATCATGCTATGAGTCTGCTTCTCAGCGGATGCATCATGCTATGAGTCTGCTTCTCAGTGGGATCATCATGCTATGGGTCTGCTTTACGACGGGAGCATCATGCTATGATTGTGCTTCTTAGTGGGAGCATCATGCTATGGGTCTGCTTTACAACGGGAGCATCATGCTATGGGTCTGCTTTACAGACTGAGACTGATGAAGATTGAGAGAAGGATGAACAGAGCACAGTATAGATCATTTTTAAATAAACCCAGCATGCCTGGAGCTCAGACTGGGACAAAAAATCCTATTTATTTAATATTCTGTCAGCATGACAGTGCCCCAAAGCACATATCCAAGAATACATTCTACCGAATAAAGTGACTGAATAATTATGTACATGAGATATTTCAGTTGTAAATTGAAGTGACCCCTGACCAGTGGGCCGTGAGGAACACAACGAACGAAAGAGGAAAGCTTAACCATCTCATTGACCTCTCACATGGAAATATGTACAGCCACATTTACTCAGTGCGACCCACTTATGCAACAAACTGGCCTCGTTCTTCCCACTGTGACAGGCTGAACTCAAATAACATCCTATTGTCAGTTTACACTTTTTGTGAAGTAGTGCACTCAGGGCACTACTTCACAAAAAGTAGTGCACTCAGGGCATGAAATTGGGTGAAACTGTCAATCTACCTGCCACGTTGGCGGGTAGCCAATAAGACAACACAACATCGAGCAAGCGTTGTGTTGTTGACCAATCACGTAGCCTATTGTTTTTGTTAAGCAAGCCCCGCTATTTTCTTGGACGTCCGAGACAAAATGCTGGCGTGAAGAGGTGGCCGGCTGTAGGGCCACGAAAAGAGGATGAGGAGGACGGTTCCAGGGGCGGAAATCCCGGAGGGGACACGAAATATGATATGTCCCCCCCCCCCCCAATAAATCACTGTCAACAAAACTGTGTAATTTCATTATTAACAATAATACGCAATGAAAGCGCTTTGCTGATTATGGACACTATTGTGCTTTTTTTGTTTCAAAAGATTGCGAACCCTGCCATTGGTCCCACAATGGTTTGATCCACAGGCAATGTTAATGTTGTCTCGTGAATATATATAGCGCGCGATTAAGGGGAGTCGCGCTCTTCTCAGTTACATTAAGCCTGGCTGAGAAAAGGTGGGGTTTTTTATAAGTCACTACAGTACAAAGTTAAAATGCTTTCGATTATATTTAACGTTGTAACTTTAAATATATTTAGTATATTGTATAGTGTTAATATTCATCTGGGAACAATGTGGCTGATTTGCTCGAGTAGAGTATGTGAACAAGTTACAAATGAATCTGTGTTAACTCCTGTAAAAAGGTTTAGCTTATTTTTTCTGTAAATCTAACATATTTTGATTTCTTATGTATTAATTTAAGACTAACAATGCCCGACCAACAGAGGAGAAACCAGGGAGACTATATACAGACATAACGAGCACAAATACCAACAGGTGTAAACAGTTACACAGGACAGAAAAGAAAAGGGCATTTCATATAAGCGACCGGGTAGCAGGAAAATACAAAAGGGAAACGGGTAAAAGTGGCCGGGGAGCTGAAAAACAAAAGAAACAAAGGCCAGAACATACAATACATACAGCACAGACATGAAACGTTACAATATATATATTTAACATATTACAATGTAGGCTATCCGTTTACAATTACGGGTGTCCCCCCTCATAAATTGTTTCTGAGAAAATGCTATATAATTGTCCCCCCCAAAGTTGATAACAGATTTTCTCCCCTGGACGGTTCCAAAAATAAAAAAGACGTTTTAATACTAAGTGGAAAGGGATGGCAAGGTTCGTGACTGGTTGGTGTACGACGTCACAACAGACTCTTGTCTTGAAAAGCAACAAATTTATAATATGTACAAACTTAAAAATAGTATTTTGATATAAATGTTAAAGTGACTAATGTATTGCAGTTAACTTGCAGGTGTTAACTAAATAAATGAGACATTCAGTGAGATGAAACGCCTGCCACACCAGGTCAGATACAGTTGTAAGTCATTATGTTGATCTAGTCATAAATGAGATTGGTTAAGTTGGTTAATAACTCGACAGCACTTTAATGTGTATTCTGTACAAGTTCAAGAACCATTCTTATGCATTTTCTGAGTCATTCACCTTTATTTTAGGCACTAAAAATTTTGGCTGGTAAAAAAACACTGTGGCAGGTAGATTTCAAAATCCACCTGCCACAGTGGCTGGTGGCCAAAAACGTTAACTTCAGACCCTGAGTGCACTATAAAGACAAAAGGGTTTTATTTAGGACACAAGCAGAGGACTTACACAAGAAGGCTGATGCCAAGCCAGAGGGGTGGCCGCAGCAGGGCCTGAAGATGGCTTTCTAAATGTCACATTCTACTTTTTTAATAACTACCAGAAATATCTTCTCAGTCTCCTGGGAGCCACTTAAACATAGCGGCCACATGCCCTCTCTATAGATCAAGCTGTAATTTAGCTCGGGAAACCAGAACACCTTGGTGGAGACACATAACTAGCCTAAGAGGCTAACTCAGCAATCTATGAGGAGTTACAAGGGATGTGTTTCAAGGAGTAAAGGTGTCAATGTGATCCCCAACCCACCTCCAATTAAATGAAACTGAGAGGAACATATTACCAGGGTGAACCTTCAGTGGAACTTTAATGTCATTTGAAACCAAACCACTGTTCAACCAATCAACAACCAAGCGAGGGTTCCTAATTGGTTGCAGTGGGAGGGAGGAGAGAAACAATAACAAACAGTTATTTAGTGTTCAGAACGTACCCAGGAAGTGTTCAGAACGTACCCAGGAAGTGTTCAGAACGTACCCAGGAAGTGTTCAGAACGTACCCAGGAAGTGTTCAGAACGTACCCAGGAAGTGTTCAGAACGTACCCAGGAAGTGTTCAGAACGTACCCAGGAAGTGTTCAGAACGTACCCAGGAAGTGTTCAGAACGTACCCAGGAAGTGTTCAAAACGTACTCAGGAAGTGTTCAGAACGTACCCAGGAAGTGTTCAGAACGAACGCAGGAAGTGTTCAAAACGTACTCAGGAAGTGTTCAGAACGTATTCAGGAAGTGTTCAGAACGTACTCAGGAAGTGTTCAGGAAATACTCAGGACTTTTCTTTTTTCTTTACGCCTCTTTGTGCTGTTTTTATTTACACCTGCGGTTTTCTTAATTTAACAAATCCATTAAATGTGCTCGATGCAATGTCATATTTTGTCTGAGCTGAGGAAAGAATTGCAATAAACTGTATTCATTAACTCATGCTTCTTCTGCTTGTGTAGTAGTGAACAGTCAGGGCTGTAAAAACATGAACTGGGGAGGGGAGAGGTGAGGAGAGCAGGAGGTGGGGAGAGTTGAGGAGAGCAGGAGGTGGGGAGAGGTGAGAAGAGGTGAGGAGAGCAGGAGGTGGGGAGAGGTGAGGAGAGCAGGAGGTGGGGAGGGGTGGGGAGAGGTGAGGAGAGCAGGAGGTGGGGAGAGAGCAGGATGTAATCTACTGAATGTATAATTAATAAATGACTATAAACAGGAGTTATGCACTGACATGCACTGTTTTACAACACACACACGCACGCTTATACAACACACACATGTACACACACGCACACACAGACACAGACACACACACATAGTCACACACGCGCACGCGCAAACGCGCACACACGCGCAGGCGCACGCGCACACACACACACACACACACACATAGTCACACACACACACGCAATACAACACACACACATAGTCACACACTGCTGGAGCCACATTTTGTCTGCAAGGTCAGTATGAGAGAGAATTGTTTATGTTTAACTCCTCAAAGGTGGCCCAGATCAGAACTGTTCAAACTGACACTAAGACATTATTGTGTGCACACAGTGATCATGAACTACCAGAAATAACAGTGAGACGAACAGACCGGTTCTGCTCATGACTAAAAGCCCCCTGGGAGCGTCACATAAACTATGTACAAACCTGTGTTAGAGGCTCACAAGGTGAAAATACTAGACAGCTAACTGGGTCAGTCTGTAGACGTATGTGGACCCCTTCTGGAGAAGTGCAAGATGTATTCCAGAAGTTGATATAAGTGTACCGTACTCTATTGATTGTTTTAATTAATTAAATCATTTCTATCTGACATGATGGATTCTGGAAGAGAAAGACTAATCTGTATTTATGTGCCTTTGGCCTGTTTGGGATTGTTGGTTTTGAGCTCGACTAAACTTCGCAACATGGAAGTAGGTGAAGAGTTTTCACTTTCCTCACCCTGGTAGACCCAAACCAAAGAGGTACCAGAAAAATATGAGGCTTTCTGCTGTCAGTGTCCCACAATGACACTACGTGCAGGGAACATATTCAGAATGTTTTTTCTTGGTGAATATAGAATAAGACCATGTAAACCCATCTGTCATTCAGTCAACAGAGACAGCTGTAGTAAACACATCACAGAATAAACATGATCTTTGTGTTCTCTGGTCTTGATGTGTGTGATGAAGCTGTGTGTTTGTGATACAGAATCCTTCTCAGCTGTTTCTCCTCATGAGATAAAAGAGAAAACAGGTGACTGAGAACAGGAGGTATAAAGCCACAGTGTCTTCTCTACTTTCCTCTCTTCCATACTTCCATCATCCATCTTCTTCTCATGCATGATTGAGTCCTCTGTTACTCTGGAGCGGATGAGAGGACTACATCATTAATGCAGAACTCATCCTACAGGTCAGAAAAGAGGTGGACTGTGATGATATAAAAGCATTGGTGATGATGTGTGTGTTTTCTCAGCCAGAAGTTGTGCTTAATGTTGACAAACCACCTGTGTTAAATACACCTGTGTTAAATTCACCTGTGTTAAATTCACCTGTGTTAAAAACAACTGTGTCTAAACAAACTGTGTTAAATTCACCTGTTAAATTCACCTGTGTTAAAACCACCTGTGTTAAAACCACCTGTGTTAAACCCACCTGTGTTAAAACCAACTGTGTCAAAACCACCTGTGTTAAAACCACCTGTGTTAAACCCACCTGTGTTAAAACCACCTGTGTTAAAACCAACTGTGTCAAACCCACCTGTGTTAAAGCAACTACGAATTTAATATAACAAACTGAAACATGGAACTAGACCAGGATCCTTTTACAAATAAGTAACATTTATTTATCTGAAGTCTAAATGGCAGTTACTACCGATAAATCAGAGAGAGAAAGCGTGAAAGAATGTGAGAAAGTAAAAGAAAGAGACTGAGAGAAGAGTAAGAGATAAAGCAAAACAGTTGTTTTTGTCAGCATCGTTCTTCATTCTGTTCACAGCTAATCATGCAGAGAACAAACATGAACCAGGTAACAAAAACGGTTATTTTCTGAGGTTATAAACCTCCCAAATGGAGGGGGGTGGTGGGTAGCTCAGTGGTTAGATCGAACCAGAACTGGACGAGCGCTGTGTTGAATCTTTGAACCGACAAGGTGAGAAATTCTGTCCCTGAGCGAAAAGAGAAAGAAACTGGCAAAGCAGAGTATTGCACAAGGCTGTAATCTCACAAAAGGACTTTCCATTCTCAATAGATAAAAATGAAGCCACATTTTCATTTAATAAATACATACAACCATTTTTAGGGCACCACGCATAATGTGAAATGAACAACCTCATCCAACACACAAACAAGATAAAGACACAAGATTGTGTTACATGCTGATTTGGTCAATCTACACTGCACTGGTGTTTTGTCATTTGTTTTCTTTTGTATTTTCCCAAGAATACAAGCGGTTTCTTTGACAGAAGCTAATGGGAATCCATATAAATATTCAGTAATGTTTTTAGACAGAACCAGAACAGAGTAAACCCAGGAATTGGTCTAGAGGTACGTATTCTGTTTAAATGTCATGTCATGGTACATCTGCTGACACACGCACATACAGTCTACAAAATGGCATAAAGGATAAACGCACATACAGTCTACAAAATGTCATAAAGGATAAACGCACATACAGTCTACAAAGTGGCAGAAAGGATAAACGCACATACAGTCTACAAAATGTCATAAAGGATAAACGCACATACAGTCTACAAAATGACATAAAGGATAAACGCACATACAGTCTACAAAATGGCATAAAGGATAAACGCACATACAGTCTACAAAATGGCATAAAGGATAAACGCACATACAGTCTACAAAATGGCATAAAGGATAAACGCACATACAGTCTACAAAATGGCAGAAAGGATAAACGCACATACAGTCTACAAAATGGCAGAAAGGATAAACGCACATACAGTCTACAAAATGGCATAAAGGATAAACGCACATACAGTCTACAAAATGGCATAAAGGATAAATGCACATACAGTCTACAAAATGGCATAAAGGATAAACGAACATACAGTCTACAAAATACAGTCTACGGGTGAAGAGAGGGGCAGAGCTGTCAACTGATCACCATCTGGTAGTGAGTTGGATCAGAGGGTGGGGAAAGACTTTGGACAGACCAGGTAAGCCCAAACGGGTAGTGCGGGTGAACTGGGAACGTCTGGAGGAGGCCCCTGTCCGAAAGATCTTTAACTCACACCTCCGGCGGAGCTTTCAGGCATCCCTGTGGAGGTTGGGGGCATTGAACCTGAGTGGGCAATGTTCAAAGCTTCTATTGCTGAAGCTGCGGCGGTGAGCTGTGGTCTCAAGGTCCTAGGTGCCTCAAGGGGTGGTAACCCTAGAACACCGTGGTGGACCACGGTGGTCAGGGAAGCTGTCCGACTGAAGAAGGAGGCCTTCAGGGATATGCTAGCCCTGGGGACTCCGGAGGCAGTTGCAGGGTACCGACAGGCCCGAAGGGCTGCAGCCGCTGCCGTGTCAGAGGCAAAGCAGCGGGTGTGGGAGAAGTTTGGAGAAGCTATGGAGAAGGACTTTCGGTCGGCACCAAAATGCTTCTGGAAAACCGTTCGGCACCTCAGAAGGGGAAAACGGGGAACCATCCAAGCTGTGTACAGTAAGGATGGGACACTGTTGACCTCAACTGATGATGTGATCGGGCGCTGGAAAGAGCATTTTGAGGAGCTCCTGAATCCGACCTACACGCCCTCTAGTACAGAGGCAGAGCTGGAGGCTGATGGAGGGTCATCGTCAGTTTCCCTGGGGGAAGTCGCTGAGGTAGTCAAACAACTCCACAGTGGCAAAGCCCCAGGGACTGATGAGATTCGTCCAGAAATGCTAAAAGCTTTGGGTGGGGAAGGGCTGTCTTGGTTGACACGCCTCTTCAACATTGCATGGAAGTCTGGGACAGTGCCAGAGGAGTGGCAGACCGGGGTGGTGGTTCCCCTCTTTAAAAAGGGGGACCAGAGAGTGTGTGCCAATTACAGAGGTATCACACTCCTCAGCCTCCCTGGTAAAGTGTACTCCAAAGTGCTGGAAAGGAGGGTTCGGCCAATAGTCGAACCTCAGATTGAAGAGGAACAATGCGGTTTTCGTCCTGGCCGGGAACCACGGACCAGCTCTTTACTCTCGCAAGGATCCTGGAGGGGGCCTGGGAGTATGCCCATCCAGTCTACATGTGTTTTGTGGATCTGGAGAAGGCGTATGACCGGGTACCCGGGATCTTTTGTGGGAGGTGCTGCGGGAGTATGGGGTGAGGGGGTCTCTTCTCAGGGCCATCCAATCTCTGTACGCTCAAAGCATGAGCTGTGTCCGTGTCCTCGGCAGTAAGTCGGATTCGTTCCAGGTGGGGGTTGGCCTCCGCCAGGGCTGCGCTTTGTCACCAATCCTGTTTGTAATATTCATGGACAGGATATCAAGGCGTAGTCATGGGGGGAGGGGTTCCCGTTCGGTGGGCTGATGGTCACATCACTGCTTTTTGCGGATGATGTGGTCCTGATGGCCTCATCGGTCGGTGACCTTCAGCACTCACTGGATCGGTTCGCAGCCGAGTGTGAAGCGGCTGGGATGAGGGTTAGCACCTCTAAATCTGAGGCCATGACTCTCAGCAGGAAACCGGTGGAGTGCCTACTCCGGGTAGGGAATGAGTCCTTACTCCAAGTGAAGGAGTTCAAGTACCTCGGGGTCTTGTTCGCGAGTGAGGGAACAATGGAGCGGGAGATTGGTCGGAGGATCGGAGCAGCGGGGGCGGTGTTGCATTCGCTTCACCGCACCGTTGTGACGAAAAGAGAGCTGAGCCGAAAGGCAAAGCTCTCGATCTACCGGTCAATCTTTGTTCCTACCCTCACCTATGGTCATGAAAGCTGGGTCATGACCGAAAGAACGAGATCGCGGGTACAAGCGGCCGAAATGGGTTTTCTCAGAAAGGTGGCTGGCCTCTCCCTTAGGGATAGGGTGAGAAGCTCAGTCATCCGAGAGGAACTCGGAGTAGAGCCGCTGCTCCTTTGCATAGAAAGGAGCCAGTTGAGGTGGTTCGGGCATCTTGTACGAATGCTACCTGGGCGCCTCCCTAGAGAGGTGTTCCAGGCACGTCCAGCTGGGAGGAGACCTCGGGGAAGACCCAGGACTAGGTGGAGAGATTATATCTCCACACTGGCCTGGGAACGCCTCGGGATTCCCCAGTCAGAGCTGGCTAATGTTGCCCGGGAAAGGGAAGTTTGGGGTCCCCTGCTAGAGCTGCTACCCCCGCGACCCGACCCCGGATAAGCGGTTGAAGATGAGATGAGATGATGATGACAGTCTACAAAATGGCATAAAGGATAAACGCACATACAGTCTACAAAATGGCATAAAGGATAAACGCACATACAGTTTACAAAATGGCATAAAGGATAAACGCACATACAGTCTACAAAATGGCAGAAAGGATAAATGCACATACAGTCTACAAAATGGCATAAAGGATAAACGCAAATACAGTCTACAAAATGGCAGAAAGGATAAACACAAATACAGTCTACAAAATGGCAGAAAGGATAAACGCACATACAGTCTACAAAATGGCATAAAGGATAAACGCACATACAGTCTACAAAATGGCATAAAGGATAAACGCACATACAGTCTACAAAATGGCATAAAGGATAAACGCACATGCAGTCTACAAATTGGCAGAGAGGATAAACGCACATACAGTCTACAAATTGGCATAAAGGATAAACGCACATACAGTCTACAAAATGGCATAAAGGATAAACGCACATACAGTCTACAAAATGGCATAAAGGATAAACGCACATGCAGTCTACAAAATGGCATAAAGGATAAACGCACATACAGTCTACAAAATGGCAGAAAGGATAAACGCAAATACAGTCTACAAAATGGCAGAAAGGATAAACGCACATACAGTCTACAAAATGGCATAAAGGATAAACGCACATACAGTCTACAAAATGGCATAAAGGATAAACGCACATACAGTCTACAAAATGGCATAAAGGATAAACGCACATACAGTCTACAAAATGGCATAAAGGATAAACGCACATGCAGTCTACAAATTGGCATAAAGGATAAACGCACATACAGTCTACAAATTGGCATAAAGGATAAACGCACATACAGTCTACAAAATGGCATAAAGGATAAACGCACATACAGTCTACAAAATGGCATAAAGGATAAACACACATACAGTCTACAAAATGGCATAAAGGATAAACGCACATACAGTCTACAAAATGGCAGAAAGGATAAACGCACATACAGTCTACAAAATGGCATAAAGGATAAACGCACATACAGTCTACAAAATGGCAGAAAGGATAAATGCACATACAGTCTACAAAATGGCATAAAGGATAAACGCCATACAGTCTACAAAATGGCAGAAAGGATAAATGCACATACAGTCTACAAAATGGCATAAAGGATAAACGCCATACAGTCTACAAAATGGCAGAAAGGATAAACGCAAATACAGTCTACAAAATGGCAGAAAGGATAAACGCACATACAGTCTACAAAATGGCAGAAAGGATAAACGCACATACAGTCTACAAATTGGCATAAAGGATAAACACACATACAGTCTACAAAATGGCATAAAGGATAAACGCACATACAGTCTATAAAATTGCATAAAGGATAAACGCACATACAGTCTACAAAATGGCATAAAGGATAAACGCACATACAGTCTACAAAATGGCATAAAGGATAAACGCACATACAGTCTACAAAATGGCAGAAAGGATAAACGCACATACAGTCTACAAAATGGCAGAAAGGATAAACGCACATACAGTCTACAAAATGGCAGAAAGGATAAACGCACATACAGTCTACAAAATGGCAGAAAAGATAAACGCACATACAGTCTACAAAATGGCATAAAGTATAAACGCACATACAGTCTATAAAATGGCAGAAAGGATAAACGCACATGCAATCTACAAAATGGCATAAAGGATAAACGCACATACAGTCTACAAAATGGCATAAAGGATAAACGCACATACAGTCTACAAAATGGCAGAAAGGATAAACGCACATACAGTCTACAAAATGGCAGAAAGGATAAACGCACATACAGTCTACAAAATGGCAGAAAGGATAAACGCACATACAGTATACAAAATGGCATAAAGGATAAACGCACATGCAGTCTACAAAATGGCATAAAGGATAAACGCACATACAGTCTACAAAATGGCATAAAGGATAAATGCACATGCAGTCTACAAAATGGCATAAAGGATAAACGCACATACAGTCTACAAAATGGCAGAAAGGATAAACGCACATACAGTCTACAAAATGGCATAAAGGATAAACGCACATACAGTCTACAAAATGGCAGAAAGGATAAATGCACATACAGTCTACAAAATGGCATAAAGGATAAACGCCATACAGTCTACAAAATGGCAGAAAGGATAAATGCACATACAGTCTACAAAATGGCATAAAGGATAAACGCCATACAGTCTACAAAATGGCATAAAGGATAAACGCAAATACAGTCTACAAAATGGCAGAAAGGATAAACGCACATACAGTCTACAAAATGGCAGAAAGGATAAATGCACATACAGTCTACAAATTGGCATAAAGGATAAACGCACATACAGTCTACAAAATGGCATAAAGGATAAACGCACATACAGTCTATAAAATGGCATAAAGGATAAACGCACATGCAATCTACAAAATGGCATAAAGGATAAACGCACATACAGTCTACAAAATGGCATAAAGGATAAACGCACATACAGTCTACAAAATGGCAGAAAGGATAAACGCACATACAGTCTACAAAATGGCAGAAAGGATAAACGCACATACAGTCTACAAAATGGCAGAAAGGATAAACGCACATACAGTCTACAAAATGGCAGAAAGGATAAACGCACATACAGTCTACAAAATGGCAGAAAAGATAAACGCACATACAGTCTACAAAATGGCAGAAAGGATAAATGCACATACAGTCTACAAAATGGCAGAAAGGATAAACGCACATACAGTCTACAAAATGGCAGAAAGGATAAACGCACATACAGTCTACAAAATGGCAGAAAGGATAAACGCACATACAGTCTACAAAATGGCAGAAAGGATAAACGCACATACAGTCTACAAAATGTCATAAAGGATAAACGCACATACAGTCTACAAAATGGCAGAAAGGATAAACGCACATACAGTCTACAAAATGGCAGAAAGGATAAACGCACATACAGTCTACAAAATGGCAGAAAGGATAAACGCACATACAGTCTACAAAATGGCATAAAGGATAAACGCACATACAGTCTACAAAATGGCAGAAAGGATAAACGCACATACAGTCTACAAAATGGCAGAAAGGATAAACGCACATACAGTCTACAAAATGGCAGAAAGGATAAACGCACATACAGTCTACAAAATGGCAGAAAAGATAAACGCACATACAGTCTACAAAATGGCAGAAAGGATAAATGCACATACAGTCTACAAAATGTCAGAAAGGATAAACGCACATACAGTCTACAAAATGGCAGAAAGGATAAACGCACATACAGTCTACAAAATGGCAGAAAGGATAAACGCACATACAGTCTACAAAATGGCAGAAAGGATAAACGCACATACAGTCTACAAAATGGCATAAAGGATAAACGCACATACAGTCTACAAAATGGCAGAAAGGATAAACGCACATACAGTCTACAAAATGGCAGAAAGGATAAACGCACATACAGTCTACAAAATGGCAGAAAGGATAAACGCACATACAGTCTACAAAATGGCATAAAGGATAAACGCACATACAGTCTACAAAATGGCAGAAAGGATAAATGCACATTTAGTCTACAAAATGGCAGAAAGGATAAACGCACATACAGTCTACAAAATGGCAGAAAGGATAAACGCACATACAGTCTACAAAATGGCATAAAGGATAAACGCACATACAGTCTACAAAATGGCAGAAAGGATAAATGCACATTTAGTCTACAAAATGGCAGAAAGGATAAACGCACATACAGTCTACAAAATGGCAGAAAGGATAAACGCACACACTCTCTTACTCTGAAAACAGTAGTTCTTACTATTCAGAAAACATTCAGGAAACAGCATTTAGTGATGTATATACATTATAATCACTAAATGTTGTATTTCTAATATTTTTTAACAATATTTTCATTCTTTTGGGGCGAGACCTGAAGATTATTTTCATAATGTCTGCCCAGAAGATGACTTGAAGACTGCATTTCCCTTGTTATCTACAAATGAAGGCCATGTAATGAAATCTACAATGATTACGGTGATTGTATGAAGGCACCTAGCTATTAGGAATATCTGTAGATATGTAATTTACTTGGCAAACTAAACAGTGTGGATGCCAGGACCACCAGCTGTGCCTAGAATTGGACCCTGTAGTGTACTGTTTGGTGACTGGAGCCTGACAGACGGATCAGAACCACCGGCGAGGTGGACCTAAGAGTGGGGGTGTTCCCGGTCCCAGATTAAAGGGGAGCTTAGAGATGTAGATAAACACAATCAGATAACATCTACGTAAACTAAGCTGAAACAACAATGTGAAGACTAGTTGGCAATAGTTAAGTCACCCAAATATTCATCAATTAACCTCATTGGAAGCATGCAGCTTTCAGAAGTAATGCCTTTTTTCTATTCAAAGGAAGTGAAGCTTTTCAATTCCATTTCCGTATGTTAGTCATTTCACTAACGTACGAAAAAGGAAATGAAAAGAAAGCAAAACTGTAAAAATCCCACAGGATAAAAAATGCCATAGTCTTTTTTGCAAATCTTTACCTAGGGTTCCACACTGTGTGCAAGATGGACTGTGTGATTTCACCTGTAATACTCTGGGTGCATCTGACTGGCCTAAAGCTTAGCTCGTTAGTAACGCCCAACCCTCAGCCCCATGCCTCCAGCCTCTCTCGCTCTCCGCCTGCTAGTACATGTTAGCCAGCCTCTCTCGCTCTCCGCCTGCTAGTACATGTTAGCCAGCCTCTCTCGCTCTCCGCCTGCTAGTACATGTTAGCCAGCCTCTGCCATGGATATCCCAAGAACCTTTCATCTCTTTCCAACAAGTTCAGAGCCCCGTCCAGCCGTATTACCAGTCTCCAACTTCCTGGGCTTGCTTCCTTCTCTCCTAGGACCCTTTACACGTGTCAGAAGTTCATTGTTGTGATTTTTGATGAGCTGTACTCTGACATCTGTCCATCATTTTTAAGTGGTGACGATTTAGTGAAATCTGATCAGCGAACCTTATCTCTGTCAGAAACAAATCCCCACAGCAGTCAGTGTCTATTAAAGCAAACAGAATTAACAGCAATAGCTGCTGTTGTAAAATCCTTCAGAACTGGAAACACTAGAATGGAGAAGAGGAAACAAGCTGAACATCCATATTGCCTGAACTAGGTAATATGGACGTAACAGAACTAGGTACTAGCTATACCTACCAAGTATAACTAACCCAGAGAGAGAGAAAAACAGTGTCTGAGAAAAGAGTAAATCTGACTGGAATGTGAACTGGGGACAACAGATATGTAGACATGATGTTCCTCTGTTAATGTTACATCATCTCTGTGTTCATAATCTGCTCAGTATTCAATTAATGGCTCATCTGTATGAGAGTCGTCCAGACGTCTTTTACTGAAATATACTCCTTCAAATAACTTAATTGTCAATTAATCCCACAGTCAAGTGCACAGTGGCAGCCAATCACCACTTGTCTTGGTCATTTTATCTCAAACTGAGAAGAAATCAATGCAGGATGACTGGAATATATCAGTAACGCAGGAGAGAGGAGAGTTGAATTTAGGAGAGGAGAGAGGGGGGGGGGGGGGGGAGAGGAGAGAGAGGGGGAGGGGTGGGGGAGAGGAGAGAGAGGGGGAGGGGTGGGGGGAGAGGAGAGAGAGGAGGGGGAGGAGAGGAGTGAGAGAGGGGAGAGGAGGGGGAGGAGAGAGAGGAGGGGGGAAAGATGGGAGAGGGAGGAGAGTTGAATTTAGGAGAAGAGAGAGGGGGAGGGGTGGGGGAGAGGAGAGAGAGGAGGGGAGAGGGAGGAGAGTTGAACTTAGGAAAGGAGAGAGAGGACGGGAGAGATGGAAGAGGGAGGAGAGTTGAACTTAGGAGAGGAGTGAGGGATGGGTGAGGTGCTGGGACAGACATTTAACCCTGTGTGTATTCATGATTTAGGATTAAAAAAGAAACTGAGAAAGACAAAAAAGAAGCGACAGGGAGAGATAGGGAGCTATTATTCTCTGGGACACATGAAACATCATTTAGACCTGATATCTCAAACTTAGGGTATCCGTAAACTATCTCTGCCGAAAGATGCCAAAGACATGAATTTATTAATTCCATTAGAAAAAAGCACAGGGAGATTTATTGATTAGTGTCCATTAAAATGAAACAGGAGATTTATTGATTAGTGTCCATGAAAATGAAACAGAAGAGATTTATTGATTAGTGTCCATTAAAATGAAACAGAGGAGATTTATTGATTAGTGTCCATGAAAATGAAACAGGAGATTTATTGATTAGTGTCCATTAAAATGAAACAGGAGATTTATTGATTAGTGTCCATGAAAATGAAACAGGAGATTTATTGATTAGTGTCCATTAAAATGAAACAGAGGAGATTTATTGATTAGTGTCCATGAAAATGAAACAGGAGATTTATTAACTGTGGGGGAGGAGTCACTGGTTCGCTATAGCTCTCCTTTGTTCGCTCAATCCGAGTAGCTGGTGAATTAAACTCTGATTATCCCAGTTAACTGTGGGGAGGAGTCACTGGTTCGCTATAGCTCTCCTTTGCAGCCTCAATTCGAGTAGCTGGTGAATTAAACTCTGATTATCCCAGTTAACTGTGGGGAGGAGTCACTGGTTCGCTATAGTTCTCCGTTGCAGCCTCAATTCGAGTAACTTTGTGAGCAAAAACTAAACCTGCCCGAGTGGTCATGGTCGATTGGCGTCCCTGGGTTGATGCTCGGCATAGTGGGTGGGTGTTTTCCGGCCTATTGGGCCCTGTTTCGGGGTTTACCCTGTTCAGGGCCCCAGCTTCACTGGACCCCCCTGTCTCATTCTAAGATCTATGCTGCTATATTATGGTGCCGGGGACGTAGGGAACCAGGGTGTCTAACCTTTCCTGTGTCCTGTCTCTACTAACATCTGTCTGGACTTGTCCTGGGTTTACCCGTTCATGGCCATTGTCTCACTAACCCCCCTGTCTCCTTTTAAAGTATTATGTTCGGTATACTATTGTGCCGGGAACTAGTGTCCAACCTTTCCCTGTGTTTGTGTCCACTTCTGTCAGGGGGACCGCTCCAGCTTGGAGCATATGCTGGATCCTCCCTGGGGCCCCTGACTGTACGGCTGACGGAACAGCTGATGCAATCGGAGCTTCTTCCTCCAAGCCTATCACACCCATCATCCCTCCCGGTCATCCCGGACTATTTTGTTTCTCAGTTTTTCACACCTCGCTTGTTGTATTGTCATAAACTGACCCAGCCCAGCCAGAAGAGGACTGGTGATCCCTCAGAGCCTGGTTCCTCTCTAGGTTTCTTCCTCAATCTGACTTTCAGGGAGTTTTTCCTAGCCGCCGTGTATCAATTTGTTCAACTTGTTGATGTTTGCTCTGTCGGATTCAGGCTCGTGATTGTAAAAGCACTTTGTGACAACTTTTGTTGTAAAAGGGCTTTATAAATAAATTTGATTGAATGTTTATGTTACATGCACGCTACGCCCACATTGCCCAGGAAAAAAGACGTTATAGACGTCTGCCTCAAGCAAAGATTTTCCTTTGTTTCTTTTTACCCAGGTTTTTGTGTCTTAAATTTGCAATTGAATTTTATTTTCAATATTCATTTTTGTTTTTATCATATGCAAAAACCAATGGCAGCTGCAATCTATTGAGTTCAAATAAATACCAAATGTTCTAAAATACTGTATATAGTGTTTTATTCATCAATCAGTTAATATAAACATCTTTGACGTTAAATGTTATAGAACGTAATAGCGTTTAGAAAATAAACAAAATAATGTCAGTTACTTTGCTGAGTAACTAATTACTTTTACAATGTGGCAACTGAGTTACTAACTCAATTACTTTTTTGGAGAAGTAATTTGTAACTGTAACTAATTACTTTTTTTAAGTAAGATGACCAACACTGCTCAGTGGTAGAGTAGGAGTTGGTGTAGCTGTATTTAGTCCTGGGTACAATCCCCAGCTTCTCCCCAGGTCACCGTTGCAAATGAGAATTTGTTCTCAATCGGCCCACCTGGTTAAATATAAAAAACAATGACAGAAAACAGCTGGTTGATTTATTTACTGAACAGGAGTTTCGACGTCATGTATGATTATGGCCTGTGCTGTTAACAGTCATTGCTGTCTATGTAATTATGCTAATATTATGCTAATATTATGCTAATATTAAGCTAATTCCTCAGTACCGTTGGGGGAACTGAACAGACATCCATGGAATGAACTTGTTTAAGATGAATTCTCATTTCACTTTCGGGTCTGTACAGGTGACGTCTCTCTCATCTGTTCCTGCCCAGCTGGTACTGTTCTATTATAAAGTAACTTAGGTTAAATATATGTATACGTATGTATAAACAGATGTAATGATGGGAAAATCTTGAACAGTCTACTGGGCCAGAATATTAGCACTTGATGCAGGCTGAGGCAATAAGCTGAGCTAATATACAGATCATATTTGGTATGTATGTTCTAAAATTATAATTATGCATATGGGTTCTTAGTATGTTGTTTCAAATGAACACTTCTTAACGCATCAAATGACAAAATGTTACATGATAATATAATGCATATTCCCACACAGTATTCCATATCTGTAAACCAGTCCAAGCTCCCTTCTCCTACATCTCTATTCCCTCTTCTCTCTCCATGATAATATAATGCATATTCCCACACAGTATTCCAAATCTGTAAACCAGTCCAAGCTCCCTTCTCCTACATCTCTATTCCCTCTTCTCTCTCCATGATAATATAATGCATATTCCCACACAGTATTCCATATCTGTAAACCAGTCCAAGCTCCCTTCTCCTACATCTCCCATTCCCTCTCTCTCCATGATAATATAATGCATATTCCCACACAGTATTCCATATCTGTAAACCAGTCCAAGCTCCCTTCTCCTACATCTCTATTCCCTCCTTTCTAGTTGGGCAAATGGACTCTCTGCCAGACAGTGAAGGAGGCTTTTCTATAGAGCTTGAGTCTGTTTGTTCAGTAGGCCAGTCATGAACACAGTGAATTATGCACTGAAAGCTGTGTGCCAATCTGCTGACAAATCCCCAGCTGATACCTATAGAATGTGGAGGAGAGGAGAGAATGAAAACAGACGAAAAAGAAAGGGAACTGGAGGAGGAGAAAGAAGATAGAAACAAATAGAGGAGAAGAAATAAGACCGGAGGAACTAGGGAAGGAGGTATACGATATGAGGAATTAGGGAAGGAGGTAGAATATAGGGGGAACTAGGGAAGGAGGTATAAGATATGAGGAACTAGGGAAGGAGGTATAAGATATGAGGAACTAGGGAAGGAGGTATAAGATATGAGGAACTAGGAAAGGAGGTAGAAGATATGAGGAACTAGGGAAGGAGGTATAAGATATGAGGAACTAGGGAAGGAGGTATAAGATATGAGGAACTAGGGAAGGAGGTATAAGATATGAGGAACTAGGGAAGGAGGTAGAAGATATGAGGAACTAGGGAAGGAGGTATAAGATATGTATAAAATATGAGGAACTAGGAAGGAGTGTAGAAGATATGAGGTAGGAACTAGGGAAGGAGTATAAGATATGAGGAACTATGAGGAAAGGGATAAGATATGATAGAAGATATGAGGAACTAGGGAAGGAGGTATAAGATATGAGGAACTAGGGAAGGAGGTATAAAATATGAGGAACTAGGGAAGGAGGTAGAAGATATGAAGAACTAGGGAAGGAGGTAGAAGATATGAGGAACTAGGGAAGGAGGTATAAGATATGAGGAACTAGGGAAGGAGGTATAAGATATGAGGAGTTAGGGAAGGAGGTATACGATATGAGGAACTAGGGATGGAGGTATAAGATATGAGGAACTAGGGAAGGAGGTAGAATATAGGGTTGTGCGTCTCCAGGGCTCACTGGGTCGGTCACTAGCCTTATTATAGAGCCGGTAAATCAAACCAAATGCAGGGTGAACTCCCCACAGATGCTCTCCATTACTGGGCTGTTCTTCCATTATTAAGTAACATAAAAACTAATGACAGACAAGGAACTGGGAGGCAGCTAGGACCAACTGAGGAGAGAGAAGGAAGATAAGGGAGCAGAGAAATGGAGAGGGATGGAGGGAGGTAAAGAGGGGTAGTCCAGGTTTAGGATAAGGAGAACATGGTACGCATGACAGGAGGAGAGGGAGACAGGAGGAGAGGGAGACAGGAGGAGAGAGAGACAGGAGGAGAGGGAGACAGGAGGAGAGAGAGACAGGAGGAGAGAGAGAGGGAGAGAGAGGGAGACAGGAGGAGAGGGAGACAGGAGGAGAGGGAGACAGGAGGAGAGGGAGAGGGGAGAGGAGAGGGAGACAGGAGGAGAGAGAGACAGGAGGAGAGGGAGAGGGAGAGAGAGGGAGACAGGAGGAGAGAGAGAGGGAGAGAGAGGGAGACAGGAGGAGAGGGAGACAGGAGGAGAGGGAGAGAGGAGGAGAGGGAGACAGGAGGAGAGGGAGAGAGGAGGAGAGACAGGAGGAGAGGGAGACCTGCGGTTTTTTTCTTAGGTAATCCATCAGTGGCAGAATTCATGTTTAAATTATTTTTTTAATAGATTATAGGAAATATAATAACTGCAGACTGTCAAGTAACTAGAATATCATGTAATTAGAGCTTAAATGAAGATATCCATTAAAGGTTCCCTGTGATGTGTTTGCATGAATTCTGTCAATAGTTGTGTGAAAGTGGATCCAATTTGCCAAAACAGATTCCTAGTTTTTGTGTGCTAGCTTGCACTCAGTTCTGTAAAACTCCACTGATTTAGTGTCAAGTTTTGACCCTTTTAGATGTTTTGCCTGTAATAGAAAGCTCAAACGTTGGTGGGTTGAACAGTCCCAACAACTACTAGGGTTCCCTGCCTTGCATCAAGACAGAACAAGAGATTCATTTTTGTTTTGTCAGCTCAAAGAGTCAATGAAGCATGCATGTTCTCATGCTTGTTTTGTGACGAGGAACAGGACTGGAGCTGGACAGTCTATAATGTTCTGTAGTGAGAAACAGAACAAGAGATGGACAGGACAACAAGGACAGGGTGAACCACTAGATTGAGGAGTTCTCTAGGAAGACAGACATTGAGCTCTTGTTCCTGTTCCTCAGAACAAGTCTTCATCTCATGTATTCACAAAAACAGAAATGAGATTTCCTGATTTTTAAGTAGGACCCGGTGGACTGAACCCTTCTCATCTGCACACACACACACACACACACACACACACACACACACACACACACACACACACACACACACACACACACACACACACACACACACACACACACCCGTTGGACCCTACATTAATTGGCTTCTCTGATTTCCCGTTGATCTTCATTATAACCAGAAGCTTCCAGTTCTCCTGGTGGTTAATACCTTCCTTACCAGAACTACTGTTGAGTCTGTAGTCCAATCATACAGTTCTGAACCATAAGACGTTAGATGTTACGCTCTGTCCTTAGAGACTTACAAGACACTCAGTTGGTCCAAGAGCACATTCATTTCTGCTTTGAAAACTGAGACGTTCCTTATAGATTACTATCACAGTCAGACGTTCCTTATAGATTACTATCACAGTCAGACGTTCCTTATAGATTACTATCACAGTCAGACGTTCCCTATAGATTACTATCACAGTCAGACGTTCCCTATAGATTACTATCACAGTCAGACGTTCCCTATAGATTACTATCACAGTCAGACGTTCCTTATAGATTACTATCACAGTCAGACGTTCCTTATAGATTACTATCACAGTCAGACGTTCCCTATAGATTACTATCACAGTCAGACGTTCCCTATAGATTACTATCACAGTCAGACGTTCCCTATAGATTACTATCACAGTCAGACGTTCCCTATAGATTACTATCACAGTCAGACGTTCCTTATAGATTACTATCACAGTCAGACGTTCCCTATAGATTACTATCACAGTCAGACGTTCCCTATAGATTACTATCACAGTCAGGTTAATACCAGTTGCTACATTACAGCTCCATTTTAGTGTGCCACACCTCCACCTCTTTCTCTCACTCTCTCTCCTCTTTTCCCATCAGTTTCTCCCTCTCCAATGACTGTATCTGTGAATGACAGACAGTTCTACCTGCAGGGTGGATGTAGGCCAATATGTGTCCCAGATAGCACACTAGTTTACATTCAGTTCTCTGTTCCAACCAATATGTGTCCCAGATAGCACACTAGTTTACATTCAGTTCTCTGTTCCAACCAATATGTGTCCCAGATAGCACACTAGTTCCGTAATAGTGTGTTACTGGTTCCATTCCCACTCCATCCCCAGATTTTACAACAAAAACATCTTCGCAAACACTTTTTATTCTATATTTTTATCTAAAGATGACTTAAGTTAGCAGAACATTCGCCCTCAACTGTCCTCAGCTGTCATCTGAAAGCTTTGTTGTTGTAATGGAGGATTACAGCAGGAGAGACAGGAACTATATGAGGGTCTCCTACAGAGTGATGGTTTAACAGCAGCATTAAAAGCATCAACCACGAACCAGAGAACAATCCATCTCATCTGTGAGGGGTCCATTTATTCCCCATCATGGAGCTGAACAGAACAGAGCAGAAACAGAACAGAGAACTGTTAAACAGAATGTAGAACAACAAGATATAGCACAACAGGATATAGCACAACAGAATATAGCACAACAGAATATAGGACAACAGGATATAGCACAACAGAATATAGCACAACAGGATATAGCACAACAGGATATAGCACAACCGGATATAGCACAACAGGATATAGGAGAACAGGATATAGCACAACAGAATATAGCACAACAGAATATAGGACAACAGGATATAGCACAACAGAATATAGCACAACAGGATATAGCACAACAGAATATAGCACAACAGAATATAGCACAACAGAATATAGGACAACAGGATATAGCACAACAGAATATAGGACAACAGGATATAGGACAACAGGATATAGCACAACAGAATATAGCACAACAGGATATAGCACAACAGAATATAGCACAACAGGATATAGCACAACAGAATATAGCACAACAGGATATAGGACAACAGGATATAGCACAACAGAATATAGCACAACAGGATATAGCACAACAGAATATAGCACAACAGGATATAGCACAACAGGATATAGCACAACAGAATATAGCACAACATAATATAGCACAACAGGATATAGCACAACAGAATATAGCACAACAGAATATAGGACAACAGGATATAGCAGAACAGAATATAGCACAACAGGATATAGGACAACAGGATATAGAACAACAGAATATAGTACAACAGAATATAGGACAACAGGATATAGCAGAACAGAATATAGCACAACAGAATATAGCACAACAGAATATAGGACAACAGGATATAGCACAACAGAATATAGCACAACAGGATATAGCACAACAGGATATAGCACAACCGGATATAGCACAACAGGATATAGCACAACAGAATATAGCACAACAGGATATAGCACAACAGAATATAGCACAACAGGATATAGGACAACAGAATATAGCACAACAGAATATAGCACAACAGGATATAGCAGAACAGAATATAGGACAACAGGATATAGCACAACAGGATATAGCACAACAGAATATAGCACAACATAATATAGCACAACAGGATATAGCACAACAGGATATAGCACAACCGGATATAGCACAACAGAATATAGCACAACAGGATATAGCACAACAGAATATAGAACAACAGGATATAGCACAACAGAATATAGGAGAACAGGATATAGCAGAACAGAATATAGCACAACAGAATATAGGACAACAGGATATAGCACAACAGAATATAGCACAACAGGATATAGCACAACAGAATATAGCACAACAGAATATAGCACAACAGAATATAGGACAACAGGATATAGCACAACAGAATATAGGACAACAGGATATAGGACAACAGGATATAGCACAACAGAATATAGCACAACAGGATATAGCACAACAGAATATAGCACAACAGGATATAGCACAACAGAATATAGCACAACAGGATATAGGACAACAGGATATAGCACAACAGAATATAGCACAACAGGATATAGCACAACAGAATATAGCACAACAGAATATAGCACAACAGGATATAGCACAACAGAATATAGCACAACAGGATATAGCACAACAATATAGCACAACAGAATATAGGACAACAGAATATAGGACAACAGGATATACAGAACAGAATATAGCACAACAGGATATAGGACAACAGGATATAGAACAACAGAATATAGTACAACAGAATATAGCACAACAGGATATAGCAGAACAACAGGATATAGCACAACAGGATATAGCACAACAGGATATAGCACAACCGGATATAGCACAACAGGATATAGCACAACAGCACAACAGGATATAGCACAACAGAATATAGAACAACAGGATATAGCACAACAACAGGATATAGCACAACAGAATATAGCACAACAGAATATAGGACAACAGGATATAGCACAACAGAATATAGCACAACAGGATATAGCACAACAGCACAACAGAATATAGACAACAGGATATAGCACAACAGAATATAGAACAACAGGACAACAGAATATAGCACAACAGAATATAGGACAACAGGATATAGGACAACAGGATATAGCACAACAGAATATAGACAACAGAATATAGGACAACAGGATATAGCACAACAGAATATAGCACAACAGGATATAGCACAACAGAATATAGCACAACAGGATATAGCACAACAGAATATAGCACAACAGGATATAGCACAACAGAATATAGCACAACAGAATATAGCAACAGGATATAGCACAACAGAATATAGCACAACAGGATATAGCACAACAGGATATAGCACAACAGAATATAGCACAACAACAGGATATAGCACAACAGAATAACACAACAGAATATAGGACAACAGGATATAGCAGAACAGAATATAGGACAACAGGATATAGGACAACAGGATATAGAACAACAGAATATAGTACAACAGAATATAGGACAACAGGATATAGCACAACAGAATATAGCACAACAGAATATAGCACAACAGAATATAGGACAACAGGATATAGCACAACAGAATATAGTACAACAGAATATAGCACAACAGAATATAGCACAACAGGATATAGCACAACAGAATATAGCACAACAGGATATAGGACAACAGAATATAGCACAACAGAATATAGCACAACAGGATATAGCAGAACAGAATATAGGACAACAGGATATAGCACAACAGGATATAGCACAACAGAATATAGCACAACATAATATAGCACAACAGGATATAGCACAACAGAATATAGCACAACAGAATATAGGTATAAGGAACCAGGGTTTGTCTGGGTCTAGTCAGAGTCTGACACTCCCCCGATCAACAGAGAGGGGGAGTCATCAGACGCGATCAACCTCACCTGAGTTCTGAGCACACCTGCCGGTAATTAGGTATGGGATATAGGTGTGCTCAGAGGCTCTCTCTTTGCGAGGTATTGTTCCTAGTGACTTGCTGAGCATTTGATTAGAGAATATTCATTGAAGTCTTCCAGTGTACCAGTCCTTTGCTCCGTGTCCCGATTCCGTTTTGCTTAACCCTTCTGTTGTCTCCTAGTGATTCCCGTGTCCTGATCCTGTGCCCGTTTACCCGACTACGACTACGCCCGATCCCATTGTACCTCTGACTGCCTCTGATCTCTCCGTGTTGACCACTGCCTGCCTGACAACGATTAAGCCCACTGTTTGTCTGTACTTTAATAAAGCTTCGCGGTTCTGCGATTGGACCCTCCTCTGTCGTCTGAGTATTCGTTACAATAGGACAACAGGATATAGCAGAACAGAATATAGCACAACAGGATATAGGACAACAGGATATAGGACAACAGGATATAGAACAACAGAATATAGGACAACAGAATATAGGACAACAGAATATAGCAGAACAGAATATAGGAGAACAAAACAGAGGAACAGAAACAGAACAGCACATAGAAGAAACACTAATCAGATCATCTTATTTCGTCTATTCCTTAGTCCAACCTTGAAAGTAATGTAACATCAATAACCTTTTGTCAACTGGACCTAACATTGTGGAATCTAGAGCTTAGTTTTTATCTAGCTAATTTGCTAGTCACTTGACACAAGCTCTGTTTCAATCTGGAAATCACTAGAAAAGTTGCTGAGAGCAATTCCAGGGCATTTCTTGAGCGTGAGCACAAACTATCATCTACCCAGCATGCCCTGCTGAGATTTAGTCGGTGTGAACGTGACAACCACTAATCAGGACAAGGCTCAAACCAAGTGCCTATGTGTGCCTGATCAATACCGGTTATCTAACTGGTAACCCCAATTCTACCTTTACACCTATTTATAAACCTAAACCCTGAGGTGAAAATCACATTCACTATTGGTTCATATTAATGTAAACCTAAACCCTGAGGTGATAATCACATTCACTATTGGTTCATATTAATGTAAACCTAAACCCTGAGGTGATAATCACATTCACTATTGGTTCATATTAATATAAACCTAAAGCCTGAGGTGAAAATCACATTCACTATTGGTTCATATTAATATAAACCTAAAGCCTGAGGTGAAAATCACATTCACTATTGGTTCATATTAATGTAAACCTAAACCCTGAGGTTTCAGTCATTCCAGTTGAAAGCACCCCAAAAACATCTCGTCACCATCTGGACACACACACCCGTAAGATCTAACTCTTTTTTCAAGCCCTTTTTGACTCAAATTTAAAGCATATATTGTAACCCAAGTTCTAAAAGTAAAATATGTGAATTATAAATTAGTATTTTTCTGGTGCATTTGTTTGTGTTTCTGATCTGTGAGACGTGGCAGCACAGAATATCCTCCTGTCTTGTTTCAACGTGTTTCAGAGAGAGAGACTCAGTTCTGTGCTCTCAACAACATGAAAAGGAAAACTGATTATTTTCCTGGCTGTTGCCTGTAGTCACCTTGAGCTGCAGTTTTAAAAGGCTTTTAGTCTAATTCATTTCCTAACATCCACATACTTCTAGTACTTCACTATGAATGTGCCGTTTAAATGATGTGTTCCACGTAGCACACTAGTTCTGTAATAGTGTGCTACTGCTCATAAGTTCTGGACTATGGAGGGGTTAGGGTGCTAGTCAGGACCTGTCTGTGTTTTATTGCCTCCCCTGATCAATGTCAGCCATTAGCCACACAGATCTCATTCTCCACCAATAGGATTCACTTCCCTGTTTCAACCAATAGGATTTACTCCTCTCTTCCAACCAATAGGATTAATTTCTCTGTTCTAACCAATAGGATTCACTCCTCTCTTCCAACCAATAGGATCATTTCTCTGTTCCAACCAATAGGATTCACTCCTCTCTTCCAACCAATAGGATACATTTCTCTGTTCCTAGCGGGTCATGGCCATGGTTGCCATGGTCACTGCCAGTCTACAGACACCACAGCCACCTGGACCAGCAGAAGCTGTGGCTGATTACCATGTTGGGTAAAGTGCTCTAATGGGGCATCAGGAATATGACGACACTGCTTAAAGATGAATTGTTAACAGGGATAAGATGTTACGGGGTTAAATTTAGACTGTTCGGATTCTGTTTGATTCAGTTTTATGTTCCTTAACGGTTTAATTTAGTTCACAGTCTTAACCTGTTGGATTCTTCAATTTCAAACATTTGCAAAATAATATATGCTTTTTGACATCGTCATGAATAAAATAAACAAACACCACCCAAAGTGTGAGAGTCGTGGAGCTGGACTGGAGACTGTGTCATTTGGCATGTCATCACCTTCCCATATCTTAGCATAGATTGACATTCAGGAAAGATGTTCAGTTGAATTGTTGTGTGCTTCCTATCAGACAGCCCCCTTTTTAATGCCAAACAGTAGCCTAGATAATCACAGAAGAAGCTTTGTTTAAAAAAACACAAAACATATATAGAGTGAATATGGAGAATCAAGGAGTCATAAAGGGAATTTCTCATCCTCTGGCCTGAGCTTGGGGCAGCAGAACCGTACTGGTCAAACCTGGAACCAGGATGTCAATTTGATATGTTCCACCTACCTAAACATCTGATTTGAGTATCTGGAAAGTGCTGGTCCAACAAACCACAGGGGGCCAGATACCACAGGGGGCCAGATACCATAGGGGGCCAGATACCACAGGGGGCCAGATACCACAGGGGGCCAGATACCACAGGGGGCCAGATACCACATGGGGCCAGATACCATAGGGGGCCAGATACCACAGGGGGCCAGATACCACAGGGGCCAGATACAACAGGGGGCCAGATACCACAGAGGGCCAGATACCACAGGGGGCAGATACCACAGGGGGCCAGATACCACAAGGGGCCAGATACCACAGGGGGCCAGATACCACAGGGGGCCAGATACCACAGGGGGCCAGATACCACAGGGGGCCAGATACCACAGGGGGCCAGATACCACAGGGGGCCAGATACCACAGAGGGCCAGATACCACAGAGGGCCAGATACGACAGGGGGCAGATACCACAGGGGGCCAGATACCACAGGGGGCCAGATACCACAAAGGGCCAGATACCACAGGGGGGCAGATACCACAGGGGGTCAGATACCACAGGGGGCCAGATACCACAGAGGGCCAGATACCACAGGGGGCCGGATACCACAGGGGGCCAGATACCACAGGGGGCCAGATACCACAGGGGGCCAGATACCACAGGGGGCCAGATACCGCAGGGGGCCGGATACCACAGGGGGCCAGATACCACAGAGGGCCGGATACCACAGAGGGCCAGATACCACAGGGGGCAGATACCACAGGGGGCCAGATACCACAGGGGACCAGATACCACAAAGGGCCAGATACCACAGGGGGCAGATACCACAGGGGGCCAGATACCACAGGGGGCCAGATACCACATTGGGCCAGATACCACAGGGGGCCGGATACCACAGGGGGCCAGATACCACAGGGGGCCAGATACCACAGGGGGCAGATACCACAGGGGGCCAGATACCACAGGGGGCCAGATACCACAGGGGGCCAGATACCACAGGGGGCAGATACCACAGGGGGCCAGATACCACAGAGGGCCAGATACCACAGAGGTCCAGATACCACAGAGGGCCAGATACCACAGGGGGCCAGATACCACAGAGGGCCAGATACCACAGGGGGCAGATACCACAGGGGGCAGATACCACAGGGGGCCAGATACCTGGGGAAGTGACGGCACCAGGATGCCCTTTGGGATGTGATGGTACCAGGATGCATTGTGGGAAGACGACAGGTCAGTGGAGGGGGTGTGATGCTCTGGGTAATGTTCTCTCTTGAAACCCCGGGTCTGGGCGTTCCGGTGGACACCAATGTGAGCCCTCAAGAATCTTTTCTCTGATCTTTCAGCCATCAAAGCGTTTGAGGGAATGGCTCACCTCATAAACCCCTCTTGAAAAGCTTACAGATACATAATTCACCAAATGTCTTTTTCTGACTCTCTCCTTCACAGTCATATTTACAGCAATGCCCTGGGAGCAATTAACTATCTTGCTTAGGGACAGAATGACGGGATATTCTACCTCGTCAGCTCTGGAATTAGAACAAGCAGCAGTTCGGCCTGAGGCTCTGGACTTGCTACCCTACGTCCTCTTTCTGTCTAGCTGACTGGTTCTGACTGGTTCTGAATGGGTCTGGTTGGGTCTGAGTATGTTTGAATGTCTCTATAATGGGTCTCTATAATGGGTCTGTATAATGGGTCTCTATAATGGGTCTCTATAATGGGTCTCTATAATGGGTCTGTATAATGGGTCTGTATAATGGGTCTCTATAATGGGTCTCTATAATGGGTCTCTATAATGGGTCTCTATAATGGGTCTCTATAATGGGTCTCTATAATGGGTTTGTATAATGGGTCTGTATAATGGGTCTCTATAATGGGTCTGTATAATGGGTCTCTATAATGGGTCTGTATAATGGGTCTGTATAATGGGTCTGTATAATGGGTCTGTATAATGGGTCTGTATAATGGGTCTCTATAATGGGTCTCTATAATGGGTCTCTATAATGGGTCTCTATAATGGGTCTGTATAATGGGTCTGTATAATGGGTCTCTATAATGGGTCTGTATAATGGGTCTCTATAATGGGTCTGTATAATGGGTCTCTATAATGGGTCTGTATAATGGGTCTGTATAATGGGTCTGTATAATGGGTCTGTATAATGGGTCTGTATAATGGGTCTGTATAATGGGTCTCTTTAATGGGTCTGTATAATGGGTCTGTATAATGGGTCTGTATAATGGGTCTGTATAATGGGTCTCTATAATGGGTCTGTATAATGGTCTGTATAATGGGTCTGTATAATGGGTCTCTATAATGGGTCTGTATAATGGGTCTCTATAATGGGTCTGTATAATGGGTCTCTATAATGGGTCTGTATAATGGTCTGTATAATGGGTCTCTATAATGGGTCTCTATAATGGGTCTCTTTAATGGGTCTGTATAATGGGTCTCTATAACGGGTCTCTATAATTTTTTTTAAAATGGCCTTACTTTTTTTACAAATCTGGTCCTGTGTATTTAGAACAATCAGACTTCAATACATTGTTCTAGCTTTTGATTTACTTGAGAAACCACATGTTATTTAATTGGCTTTCTCTGCTTCCCTCGGTTGTCAAACTGAGTCAATGTTTGCAACTCTTTTTGGACCATGATACATTGCTAGTGATGTTCTGACTTGTCTATGTGCCGTTCGATTAGTGTGGCTTAAACCTGTGTTTGTGCTGGTTTGTCACCCGGCTGTGAGGTTATCTCTTCATATAGACCCAAGCAGTTTGAGTTCTTAGCTGTAAAAGTGCTGTCAGCTGCGATATATCTTGATGTGACTGGATGTTGTTAACGGCCATCTGCTAGGGTTAGATATCCATATTTCCTCTGTGAGCTGTTGCCCAGCAAGAGAAATAATAGTGTCTTCTTCTAAACTGGGACTCATCAAAAGTCTATACATGAACTCTCACTTTATTAGTGAATCCATCGTAAAACTCATAACCCAGAAGGCAAATTCAAAACAATACTTATACAAAATATCTTTGCTAATTATTTTTTGTCTCCGGTTATGAAGGAAGTAAATCCAAAATGCCTCGATGTCATTGTAGAACATGAGAATGTCTATGAGTCAAACAAAATATGCTCTGATTTGATATTGATTATATATTAACTGTTCTAGACGATATCTATACACATCTCCGATTCGATATTGATTATATATTAACTGTTCTAGACAATATCTATATACATCTCTGATTTGATATTGATTATATATTAACTGTTCTAGACAATATCTATACACATTCACCTGTCAACAACACCAGGATGAAAAAACACTGGCTTCCAAAAATGACTGACAACATCGTTACAATAACTGCACTCCACACCTAGACTGGTCTGAAACTAGAAATAATACTGTCTGAGCTGTGAATAATGTGATGAGTGATGATAAGGAAAGAATAAACTGGTTTATGCTATTGTTTTACTGATCTGTCAACATCTTCCTAGACTGTAAACCAGGTCCAGCTGCTGAAGATGGTAAATAGAAAACAGGTTCTGGTGCTGGGGCCCTGTATCTCTGACCAAACCCAGAAAACTGGTTCTGTATATCTGCACCAGGAGGTCTATCCTCTCTGTATATCTACACCAGGAGGTCTATCCTCTCTGTATATCTGCACCAGGAGGTCTATCCTCTCTGTATATCTGCACCAGGAGGTCTATCCTCTCTGTATATCTGCACCAGGAGGTCTATCCTCTCTGTATATCTGCACCAGGAGGTCTATCCTCTCTGTATATCTGCACCAGGAGGTCTATCCTCTCTGTATATCTGCACCAGGAGGTCTATCCTCTCTCTGTATATCTGCACCAGGAGGTCTATCCTCTCTCTGTATATCTACACCAGGAGATCTATCCTCTCTCTGTATATCTGCACCAGGAGGTCTATCCTCTCTGTATATCTGCACCAGGAGGTCTATCCTCTCTCTGTATATCTGCACCAGGAGATCTATCCTCTCTCTGTATATCTGCACCAGGAGGTCTATCCTCTCTCTGTATATCTACACCAGGAGATCTATCCTCTCTCTGTATATCTGCACCAGGAGGTCTATCCTCTCTGTATATCTGCACTAGGAGGTCTATCTTCTCTCTGTATATCTGCACCAGGAGGTCTATCCTCTCTGTATATCTGCACCAGGAGGTATATCCTCTCTGTATATAAGTTGACTCTGTCTGAAGGCTGATAGATCTCTTTCCCCCCCCTTCCCCTCTCCCATCCCCTCTCCCTCTCCGTCCCCTCTCTGCCCACTCTCTCTTCCCACCTTCCCCTCCCCTCTCTTCCCCAGCTGTTCCAAGCACTTGTTAGGACTCATTCCAAACTGCACCATAAGCCCTGTGAAGGAAACTTCCCATAAGGCTTTGATCTATAGAATAAGGCTCTGTTTGGTCTACAGCCCATGAACCTGTGAGGATATGGCAGACATACCCGGCAGGGTTTGGGGTCCAGACCAAACTGATGGGAACGTCTGTGTTCCTCCTGAATTGCAAGGAATTGATCATCCCGACCCCCAGAACCTCACCCACCTGCCTGAGGGCGTTAGTCTGACCCCCGACCCCCAGAGCCTCACCCATCCGCCTGAGGGCGTTAGTCTGACCCCCGACCCCCAGAGCCTCACCCACCCGCCTGAGGTTGTTAGTCTGACTGAGGGCGTTAGTCTGACCCCCCACCCCCAGAGATGAGCGTCACCCACCCGCCTGAGGGCGTTAGTCTGACCCCCGACCCCCAGAGCCTCACCCATCCGCCTGAGGGCGTTAGTCTGACCCCCGACCCCCAGAGATGAGCCTCACCCACCCGCCTGAGGGCGTTAGTCTGATCCCCGACCCCCAGAGCCTCACCCACCCGCCTGAGGGCGTTAGTCTGGCAGCTGGTACCCAGCGAGGGGTGAGTGTACTGGGGCTGTCCCAGAGAGGGGTGAGGGTACTGGGGCTGTCCCAGAGAGGGGTGAGGGTACTGGGGCTGTCCCACCCTCCTGAGGATCCCTGACTGGTGCTGCCACTCCAGTCTGGTCACACAGAAAATTTAATATTCAAGCGTGTCAAATGAAAACACCTCCACATCACACTCTCTTCTCCCCTCTCCCCTTCTCCCCACTCCCCCTCCACTCATCTCCACTCCCCTTCTCCTCACTCCCCCTCCACTCATCTCCACTCCCCTTCTCCACTCTCCCCCTCCACGCATCTCCACTCCCCTTCTCCTCTCTCCCCCTCCCCTCATCTCCACTCCCCTTCTCCCCACTCCCCCTCCACTCATCTCCACTCCCCTTCTCCACTCTCCCCCTCCACTCATCCCCTCTACCCTTCTCCTCTCTCCCCCTCCACTCATCTCCACTCCCCTTCTCCCCACTCCCCCTCCACTCATCTCCACTCCCCTTCTCCCCACTCCCCCTCCACTCATCTCCACTCCCCTTCTCCCCACTCCCCCTCCACTCATCTCCACTCCCCTTCTCCCCACTCCCCCTCCACTCATCCCCTCTACCCTTCTCCTCTCTCCCCCTCCACTCATCCCCTCTACCCTTCTCCTATCTCCCCCTCCACTCATCTCCCCTCTCCCCTTCTCCACTCATCTCTCCTCTCCCCCTCCACTCATCTCCCCTTCTCCCCACTCCCCCTCCACTCATCTCCTCTCCCCTTCTCCCCACTCCCCCTCCACTCATCCCCTCTACCCTTCTCCTCTCTCCCCCTCCACTCATCCCCTCTACCCTTCTCCCCACTCCCCCTCCACTCATCTCCACTCCCCTTCTCCCCACTCCCCCTCCACTCATCTCCACTCATCTCTCCTCTCCCCCTCCACTCATCTCCACTCCCCTTCTCCCCACTCCCCCTCCACTCATCTCCACTCCCCTTCTCCCCACTCCCCCTCCACTCATCTCCACTCCCCTTCTCCCCACTCCCCCTCCACTCATCTCCACTCCCCTTCTCCCCACTCCCCCTCCACTCATCTCCACTCCCCTTCTCCCCACTCCCCCTCCACTCATCTCCACTCCCCTTCTCCCCACTCCCCCTCCACTCATCTCCACTCCCCTTCTCCCCACTCCCCCTCCACTCATCTCCACTCCCCTTCTCCCCACTCCCCCTCCACTCATCTCCACTCCCCTTCTCTCCTCTCCCCCTCCACTCATCTCCACTCCCCTTCTCCTCTCTCCCCCTCCACTCATCTCCACTCCCCTTCTCCCCACTCCCCCTCCACTCATCCCCTCTACCCTTCTCCTCTCTCCCCCTCCACTCATCCCCTCTCCCCTTCTCCTCTCTCCCCCTCCACTCATCCCTTCTCCTCTCTCCACTCTCCACCTCCACTCTCCCCCTCCAATTATTCTCTCTTCACACCTCTCTCCTCTCCTCCTCTTCTTCACCCCTCTTCATTTTAAGAGGTATGTGAACAGTCTGCCTGCAATAAATGTGAAACAGGGAGAGTGTTTTGTGTGTGTGTGTGTGCGTCTGTGTGTGTGTGTGTGTGTGTGTGTGTGTCTGCGTGTGTGTGTGTGTGTGTGTGTGTGTGTGTGTGTGTGTGTGTGTACGTGTGTGTGTGTGTGTGTGTGCCTAGTCTTGGCATGAGTGGCCTACTTCATCCTTCTAGAATGTGCTTCCATCTCAGTGAATTTCAAACTCTTCCGACTTGAGAGGACTCAGCTTGTAGTTCTGCCGAATGGTCTTAAGGACTGTTTCCAAAACATCCACCCTGGTGTCTGTCTTTATCGTCCAACTATCTTTCATGCAAATTAAATATTGATACAGTCTCATATTTTTTAGGAATTCAACCCTCAAATGCATGAGGGAGACTCAGAGATAGTCTCTACATATATAAGCATCAGGCATAGTCTCTACATATATAAGCATCAGAGATAGTCTCTACATATATAAGCATCAGAGATAGTCTCTACATATATAAGCATCAGGGATAGTCTTTACATATATAAGCATCAGGGATAGTCTCTACATATATAAGCATCAGGGATAGTCTCTACATATATAAGCATCAGGGATAGTCTCTACATATATAAGCATCAGGGATAGTCTCTACATATATAAGCATCAGAGATAGTCTCTACATATATAAGCATCAGAGATAGTCTCTACATATATAAGCATCAGAGATAGTCTCTACATATATAAGCATCAGGGATAGTCTCTACATATATAAGCATCAGGGATAGTCTTTACATATATAAGCATCAGGGATAGTCTCTACATATATAAGCATCAGGGATAGTCTCTACATATATAAGCATCAGAGATAGTCTCTACATATATAAGCATCAGGGATAGTCTCTACATATATAAGCATCAGGGATAGTCTCTACATATATAAGCATCAGAGATAGTCTCTACATATATAAACATCAGGGATAGTCTCTACATATATAAGCATCAGGGATAGTCTTTACATATATAAGCATCAGGGATAGTCTCTACATATATAAGCATCAGAGATAGTCTCTACATATATAAGCATCAGAGATAGTCTCTACATATATAAGCATCAGGGATAGTCTCTACATATATAAGCATCAGGGATAGTCTCTACATATATAAGCATCAGAGATAGTCTCTACATATATAAGCATCAGAGATAGTCTCTACATATATAAGCATCAGGGATAGTCTCTACATATATAAGCATCAGAGATAGTCTCTACATATATAAGCATCAGGGATAGTCTCTACATATATAAGCATCAGAGATAGTCTTTACATATATAAGCATCAGAGATAGTCTCTACATATATAAGCATCAGAGATAGTCTCTACATATATAAGCATCAGAGATAGTCTCTACATATATAAGCATCAGGGATAGTCTCTACATATATAAGCATCAGGGATAGTCTCTACATATATAAGCATCAGAGATAGTCTTTACATATATAAGCATCAGGGATAGTCTTTACATATATAAGCATCAGGGATAGTCTTTACATATATAAGCATCAGGGATAGTCTCTACATATATAAACATCAGGGATAGTCTCTACATATATAAGCATCAGGGATAGTCTCTACATATATAAGCATCAGGGATAGTCTCTACATATATAAGCATCAGAGATAGTCTCTACATATATAAGCATCAGGGATAGTCTCTACATATATAAGCATCAGAGATAGTCTCTACATATATAAGCATCAGAGATAGTCTCTACATATATAAGCATCAGGGATAGTCTCTACATATATAAGCATCAGAGATAGTCTCTACATATATAAGCATCAGAGATAGTCTCTACATATATAAGCATCAGAGATAGTCTCTACATATATAAGCATCAGGGATAGTCTCTACATATATAAGCATCAGGGATAGTCTTTACATATATAAGCATCAGGGATAGTCTTTACATATATAAGCATCAGAGATAGTCTCTACATATATAAGCATCAGAGATAGTCTCTACATCTACATGAAACTGTACATTGCATTGCCTGTTTTTATCGCCTCAGAACGTAATGAGGCAGTTTAAGGCGTAGATCTGAGGAACTCACACACCAGCTGATTGACATATTATTCTACATAGTAGAGACAGCAGGACATCTCATTTGATTTATCGCCCTAAATAATAATGTGACACTTCCACTTCCTCAGTTAGTAGCTCCATATGATAATATGTGATTCATCAGGGAGGCACAGTGAGGTATAAAGCTGCTCTCCTCATTACTCCTGTTTTTTTGTGTCTGAGAGGAGGAGGTGTTCAGCAGGAAGGTAATGCAGGGGTGAAAAGAGAAAATGAAGGATATATCCTCTTCATGCCTTAAGCTCTTTCTCTCTTTATTATTTACCCTGCCTGCCCTCTTACAAGAATGTGGTTAATCAAAGAGAACTATGAGTAATCAGAGAGTACTATGGGTAAACAGAAGGAATTGTGGGTTGTCAGAGAGGAGTATGCTTTTTTCAAAGTGAATTTTGGGTAATTAAAGTTTCTGATGACAGGGCTGAAAATGTAATTGATTTCATATTGACCATGAATATGTGGAAGGTTTTGGGAGTTAATCTGTTTTGGGGAGTACGTTTTTGGATTATCATGTTAAATTGCAATGTTTTGGTCACATTTTATTAATATTTTAATTTGGGAGATGAATATGCGGCTCAGATAATTCTCCTCACATGGACATTTCTAAAACCACATGAGAAGTACTTGTACTAACTGTAATTACACAAGCAGGCAGTAAGGGTGTGCCAGTGGATGTTTCACAAGCAGGCAGTAAGTGTGTGCCAGTGGATGTTTCACAAGCAGGCAGTAAGTGTGTGCCAGGGGATGTTTCACAAGCAGGCAGTAAGTGTGTGCCAGGGGATGTTTCACAAGCAGGCAGTAAGGGTGTGCCAGTGGATGTTTCACAAGCAGGCAGTAAGGGTGTGCCAGTGGATGTTTCACAAGCAGGCAGTAAGGGTGTGCCAGGGGATGTTTCACAAGCAGGCAGTAAGGGTGTGCCAGTGGATGTTTCACAAGCAGGCAGTAAGTGTGTGCCAGGGGATGTTTCACAAGCAGGCAGTAAGGGTGTGCCAGTGGATGTTTCACAAGCAGGCAGTAAGGGTGTGCCAGTGGATGTTTCACAAGCAGGCAGTAAGGGTGTGCCAGTGGATGTTTCACAAGCAGGCAGTAAGTGTGTGCCAGTGGATGTTTCACAAGCAGGCAGTAAGTGTGTGCCAGTGGATGTTTCACAAGCAGGCAGTAAGTGTGTGCCAGTGGATGTTTCACAAGCAGGCAGTAAGGGTGTGCCAGTGGATGTTTCACAAGCAGGCAGTAAGGGTGTGCCAGTGGATGTTTCACAAGCAGGCAGTAAGTTGTTTCAAATTAAATACCCTAAATTGGTACAAAACTAATATGAAAAGTCAGAAATTGACAGAACTTTAAAACAGCTTGCTTAACTTACCCACAGCCGTTAAGGGGGAGTTAAAACATTAGTTTGAATTGCCCCTTTAACTTCATCAACTCCTCTAACGCCCAGGATATTTTTGTTTGAACTTGTTAATGCAACAGAAGCACACACTTTATAGTGGGGTGATCACTGTGCAAAAGCAAAACAGGAAGCTTCTAGAATCAACACAGGTAGACATGACCTGAGACCTTCACAATATCCAACCTAAACACTTTGGATCTTTGTAAGTCTTGTAACACTGCATCCACATGTTGTCCCCAATGATAAGGAACATCACAGGAACTATGTCAGTCTGTGGTTCCCATCACCTTGGTAACACCTGAGAGACAAACGAGCATGAGACCACTGGCAATTGGTCTATTATGGTTCACATAGCAACCACTAGAAACAGAGTTAAATAAAGATGAGCTGGAAGACGTCTATTATGGTTCACATAGCAACCACTAGAAACAAAGTTAAATGAGGTGGAAGACGTCTATTAAGGTTCACATAGCAACCACTAGAAACAGAGTTAAATAAAGATGAGCTGGAAGACGTCCTCTGTGGATTTTCACAACTGTCAGAAGTAAATATACACACATCTGTCGGTACAATGCCAGACGACATGATAGCATGTCATGAAGAAGAATGTGGAGAAAATGATATTCATGGTGTTGTGTTGTCTGACCTGAGAGAGGAGGAAGACACACTCTGATAACACATACAGGTCATCTCATTTGACAGTTGTCACGAATGCGGTGTGATGGTAGCAGGCAGACACAAGCGCGGAGACTCGTACTCGATATACTCAATATAAGGGTTTATTTCCTCAACAAACAGGCGACTCAGACTGAAACCGAACACTTCGGATATCCGCGACAAAACAGAGTAAATAAAGACTGTACCTAGTACAGGGATACACTGGAGACCAACACACGACTCTGCACACACGTAACATGAATTAATGCCACAACACTGACGGACAGACAAGACAGGACTTAAATACCCCACTAACAATGAAACAGGTAACAGGTGCACAGACAGACACAGGTGACCTCAATAGTCCATGATTGCTCTCTCCTCGTGGACTGGAGAAGCATCAGCACTGGCTCCGAGCAGAAGCCAAAAGTCCATGGTAACTCCCCTCTCTGCCGGCGGGGGGAATGCCAGCTCCGGCCAAGAGGAGGACAGATAGGTCAGAATGTTACAACAGTGCTGTGTGTGTGTGTGTGTGTGTGTGTGTGTGTGTGTGTGTGTGTGTGTGTGTGTGTGTGTGGTGGGCTGGATTAAAAGAAACTGAACTGACTTGACCATTCCAGCTCAGACTACATCAACACAATGCCAGACACAATCAGACCTTTCTCTCCTGTGTTCTTCCCCAGATACCCAGCCTGGTACCCAGCATATGTCAAGCATTCATTCAGATTGCCCGGGCATAATGTGTCTGCCTATGCTCGTGTGTGTGTGTGTGTGCGTCCTTCAAACACACATTGGCACGTCCACCTCCGGGGGTCAGTTGTTCACTTCTAGGTGATTTCACAAACACACACACATTTTTAGAAAGCTGGAGGAAAGTTTCGCTTTTGTTACAAATCACAGAAGGAAAACCAACCAAGCTTTTATCAAACGCCATTCTGGGAGGAGGTTATATTGTTGGACATCATGTTGTCCAGTGAACTGAAGCTAAGTAATGGACTTCCCCAGAGAGAAAGAGAGAGGCTGAATGGTGGCAGACAGAGTCCTGAAGGCAGACGTGAAGTCCTGAAGGCAGACGTGAAGTCCTGAAGGCAGACGTGAAGTCCTGAAGGCAGACGTGAAGTCTGCCCCACTTTGGCCCCGCCTCTGCCCCACTTTGGCCCCGCCTCTGCCCCACTTTGGCCCCGCCTCTGCCCCCACTTTGGGCTCGCCTTTGTCCTGCTTTGGCCCCGCCTCTGCCCCACTTTGGCCTCGCCTTTGTCTAAACATGGGGAACTTATATACTGTTTTATTCAGGGAAACGGACCCCCGGTGTGTGTAATAACGGGACGAGACAGCAATGTGACATAGAGGGTACAGTGAAGCCTGTGTGCAGGTGGCAGTAGACTGGCCTTGGACGGAGCTCTGAAAGATCAATTGGTATCCTATTTCCTACCTGGTTCAATCTGGTGCACTGCAGAGGCGACAAGGGCCATTAGTGATGCCAACCTGTTTGTTCCCTGCTGCAAATTACCCATGAGCCTCTTGTGTTCATCTGCTTGGAGACGCTCCATTACTGATCTGTAGGCAGCTGGAGCTGAGAATAAGGAGTTTTAAATTGACTCAATTATTTCACCCTCAGACCAGGAATATGCTGTACAGGGATTCTGTGTCTTGTATTTGGATGGGCTGGAGCTAATGCTATAGTACTGTACTAACATGTGCTAAGTTATGCTAGTGATACATTAATGCTATAGTACTGTACTAACATGTGCTAAGTTATGCTGGTGATAGAGTAATGCTATAGTACTGTACTAACATGTGCTAAGTTATGCTGGTGATACAGTAATGCTATAGTACTGTACTAACATGTGCTAAGTTATGCTAGTGATACATTAATGCTATAGTACTGTACTAACATGTGCTAAGTTATGCTAGTGATACAGTAATGCTATAGTACTGTACTAACATGTGCTAAGTTATGCTAGTGTTACATTAATGCTATAGTACTGTACTAACATGTGCTAAGTTATGCTAGTGATACAGTAATGCTAAAGTACTGTACTAACATGTGCTAAGTTATGCTAGTGATACATTAATGCTAAGGTACTGTACTAACATGTGCTAAGTTATGCTAGTGATACAGTAATGCTAAAGTACTGTACTAACATGTGCTAAGTTATGCCACCTCCCCTAACCACCCCCCAACCCCACCTCCCCCAACCCCACCTCCCTAACTCCACCTCCCTTAACCCCACCTCCCCTAACCCCACCTCCCCTAACCCCACCTCCCCTAACCCCACCTCCTCTATCACCACCTCCCCTAACCCCACCTCCCCCAACCCCACCTCCTCTAACCCCACCTCCCCTAACCCCACCTCCCCCAGTAGCTTGTTTAACCTCTTCCCTCAATGGAACAACTAGCCTGACTGCACATAAATGGTGGGGGGACTAGCTTCTAGATGTCTGAGACGCCGGGGGAAGTGAGGCGAGAGAGTGGGGGAGGAGGGTAAAGGGGGAGCTGTGTATGAGAGCTGGATACCCCAGAGGGAACAGAGGCTTGTATTTGTACTGATTACTAACCGGCAGATTCAGGGAGATATCACAATTATCAGAACGGTTGAAGGCAATATACTCAACATATACAGTAGTTCTAGTTATTCCCTGATTTGTGCTGCAATCACCTCACAGCTAGGTGTCAACTCATAGTGTTATACATAGCCTTTAAATTATACAGCAGAGTGAGTGTGTGAGAGTGTGTGTGTGTGCGTGAGAGAGTGTGAGTGTGTGTGTGTGAGAGAGTGTGAATGTGTGTGGCAACAGACAACCAGACGTTCAGGCATTTTAGTTTTTAACCATGTAGTGATTGACCTTGTGTGTGTGTGTGTGTTTGTGTCGCTGTGCTACGGTTGACCACAGCTTTATGCAGCAGAATCGTTTTCACACTTGGTCTGTTCTCCCTCCATCTCCAAGGTCAAATAGAACATCACCCACATCAACCAGAACATGTTCCCTGTCAGATATAGGAACCCAAACACTTTTTCTCTTCAATCTAACAAAATCTGTCCCCGTCTCTTCTGTCTCAATCACGGTTGGGGAGATGTTCTCCATCTTCACCATATCAGCTTGTTAAATTAGTGATGTCATATCAAGCATGCATTCAGACACATGCTGGTTAAAACAAGTGCACTAAATGAGGGAATAGGGTGCATCCTCACACCCTACTGTCAGTTAAATATCTTACACATTTATTTTGTGTCTCCTGTACTATATTTATTTTATTCATGTCGTGGCCAGAACACTACAGACCAAATCAATTTCTCTTCAGACAAATCTAAGTTGTATTCCATCTATAAATGTTTGTGTTTGTCTGTTCTGGAGCTGGTGTAGCATGAAATAGACTTTATGTTCCCGTAGCAGAGATACAGCCAGTAAGGACTCGTTCCATCCTCATGTTTCATCCTCCTCTTGCAGCTGTAATACAACACAGGGTTGTTCTGCTCTTCACGTTATCTCCTGTCTCTGTTTACTGTGGCCTAAATAAGATCTCTGCTTCTTGCCAGACCCGGATATATGACAGGCAAGGTTAAAGTCATGTAGAGATTTAGATGATGTGGTTGCTCAACACTTTATAATGCCTTCCCTCTTCATACAGAACCTCAGCCTATTCATACGCACTGTAACTGATTAGCTGCTGTCTGGAGCGTCCTGGTGTGTGTGTGTGTGTGTGTGTAGGGATTAAAATCATTTGATGCTGAAAGCCTGGGGGAAGCAAGGCACACTCCCTCACACACACACCTGGGAATCTGCCAGTTCAAAGATAATTCAGAGACAAACCTTCATGGGGTTAATATTGGTGTGATGGTGTCTCTCAGAGTTACAGGTAAAAACCTTCATGGGGGGTGACTAAAAGCACATTCAAAATGCAAATCGGATATTAATTGCTGCAGTCAGGTGTTGCTAGTTGTATACACACACACGCGCAGGCGCACAGACACACAGACACACAGACACAGACACACACGCGCACAGACACACACACACAGACACACACAGACACAGACACACACACACACAGACACACACAGACACACACAGACACACACAGACACACAGACACACACACACACAGACACACAGACACACAGACACATCCACCTCTGGCGTAAAAAATCAATTCAATAGACACATGTCGTTTCCATTAGGTTTTATTACAGGAATTTTATTAAACTAAAAGGGTTGTGGGAAACTGACAATTACAGCCAATGGAGTGCCAGTCCACTGTAAGAACATGTACCATGGATCCACTGCAAGAACACGTACCATGGATCCACTGCAAGAACATGTACCATGGATCCACTGTAAGGAACAGAACATGTACCATGGATCCACTGTAAGGAACAGAACATGTACCATGGATCCACTGCAAGAACACGTACCATGGATCCACTGTAAGGAACAGAACACGTACCATGGATCCACTGTAAGGAACATGTACCATGGATCCACTGTAAGGAACAGAACACGTACCATGGATCCACTGTAAGGAACAGAACACGTACCATGGATCCACTGTAAGGAACATGTACCATGGATCCACTGTAAGGAACAGAACACGTACCATGGATCCACTGTAAGGAACATGTACCATGGATCCACTGTAAGGAACAGAACACGTACCATGGATCCACTGTAAGGAACAGAACACGTACCATGGATCCACTGTAAGGAACATGTACCATGGATCCACTGTAAGGAACAGAACACGTACCATGGATCCACTGTAAGGAACATGTACCATGGATCCACTGTAAGGAACAGAACACGTACCATGGATCCACTGTAAGGAACAGAACACCTACCATGGATCCACTGTAAGGAACATGTACCATGGATCCACTGTAAGGAACAGAACACGTACCATGGATCCACTGTAAGGAACATGTACCATGGATCCACTGTAAGGAACAGAACACGTACCATGGATCCACTGTAAGGAACAGAACACGTACCATGGATCCACTGTAAGGAACATGTACCATGGATCCACTGTAAGGAACAGAACACGTACCATGGATCCACTGTAAGGAACATGTACCATGGATCCACTGTAAGGAACAGAACACGTACCATGGATCCACTGTAAGGAACATGTACCATGGATCCACTGTAAGGAACAGAACACGTACCATGGATCCACTGTAAGGAACATGTACCATGGATCCACTGTAAGGAACAGAACACGTACCATGGATCCACTGTAAGGAACAGAACACGTACCATGGATCCACTGTAAGGAACAGAACACGTACCATGGATCCACTGTAAGGAACATGTACCATGGATCCACTGTAAGGAACAGAACACGTACCATGGATCCACTGTAAGGAACATGTACCATGGATCCACTGTAAGGAACAGAACACGTACCATGGATCCACTGTAAGGAACAGAACACGTACCATGGATCCACTGTAAGGAACAGAACACGTACCATGGATCCACTGTAAGGAACAGAACACGTACCATGGATCCACTGTAAGGAACATGTACCATGGATCCACTGTAAGGAACAGAACACGTACCATGGATCCACTGTAAGGAACATGTACCATGGATCCACTGTAAGGAACAGAACACGTACCATGGATCCACTGTAAGGAACAGAACATGTACCATGGATCCACTAAAAACCAGGATGTTTCATTTGAAACCATGCAAGCAGGATCCACTGACTCCCGCAACCAGCCCCCCTGTTCCCTCCCTGGTCCCTCCCCTGGTCCTTCCACCGGTCCCCCGGTTCCTCCCTGGTACCCCCCGGTTCCTCCCTGGTCCACCCCCGGGTCCCTCCCTGGTACCCCCCCGGGTCCCTCCCTAGTACCCCCCCCCCCCCTGGTCCCTCCAGACGACCATCCACCTGCTGTTCCCACCTGTAGTTCAGTTCCAAAAATTCCTATGAAGCTGTGCAGGTTGTCCTCCACCAAAGAGCAGAAAACGTATCTTAGTTGAGGTTGCTGCCATGTGACCACGGATTGAGAAGAACCTCCTGGACTTGTAGTTTGATGAGGATCAAGGTCAAGATTCAAGGTTTAAAGGTCAGGTTCCTGGAGACCTGGTTCAGGGTCAAACCCAACCCTAAATAAGTGTCCTCTCTGAGCTGCAGGTTCCCACTAACCATCAGCTGATGTCATTACCTCGCCGTAGAAGAGGAAGACGAAGAGGCCAGCTGAGTCAGGTAGTCCCTCAGCTCCTTGGCTGCCGTAAAGCGCCCGTAGCGTTTCTTGGGGTTGGTGCACTCGTCCAACAGCGCCTCCAGCTGGCCGTCTTTGGCCATGTGGGCGGGGGGGTCGTGGAGCAGCCCACCAGTGGTCCCTCTCCATGTGGCGTAGCGGGACAGCAGGTTCTGACACACGGCATAATAGTTGTGGTCCACAGTGACCCGGTTACACAGAGAGTCTTTGGAGAAAGACAGACACGCCTCCTTGTCACAGTCCTCAAAACGACTCTCGTACCAAACATCATAGTTCTCTGGTTTATCTGGAGACAAAGAAAGAGGAGGTGAGACAGGTACAGACAGACATGTATCACATCATAGTTCTCTGGTTTATCTGGAGACAAAGAAAGGAGGAGGTGAGACAGGTACAGACAGACATGTATCACATCATAGTTCTCTGGTTTATCTGGAGACAAAGAAAGAGGAGGTGAGACAGGTACAGACAGACATGTATCACATCATAGCTCTCTGGTTTATCTGTGGGGAGGTGAGACAGTAACAGACTGGTACACAGATAAGAAAACAAATAGATATCACACATGACATTGCGATATTTTTTCCAATCATCACTTGTACGAAGGAGCAAGCAACAGACAGATATAGAAACACTTTGATAGAATCACCCTGGTGTTTTAACAGTAATACATCGAGTATTCAGGTCTGTATGTTATATTAAAACTTAACATTCTACAGTTGGGCTGAACTGCAAATTATCCCGACTCTCAGAACAAATACCAGCCTACGATGGAGCACCAACTGAAGACTTCAGCAAGAGGTTTGAAAAAGGTTTCTGGACGAGGATGAAGAAACAAGTCTGACAGGAAAACCTTAAATGACTAGATGCTGAAGGAAATGACTGCATGAGGCTGTGTCATTATCATCTAACAGTTATACAAATGTTATTAGCATTTATATCAAGCTAATCAATTCACTCATTTACAACTGGGACCAAGTTCTTGTTTTATTAAAGCAATTTATATGGACACTCGTTCGTGAGTTAATTTTATATTTCTCTTTCTATTTAGGGACTTGTTGGAAGTTTGTAAGAGAAAGTAAAGAACATGTCAGATGATGTGAAAACAGTTGGAGTTGCATTAAAACAGATCAATAGTTAGAGAGTGGGTTAATCCCTGAGGTTTTCACATAATCACAGTATTAGCTGTTCTAATGCAGTTCTGCTACAGTGCTGTCAGAATGACTCAATCCCACTGTAACTGCTGACACACACACACACACACACACACACACACACACACACACACACACACACACACACACACACACACACACACACACACACACACACACACACACACACACACACACACACACACACACACACACACACACACACACACACACACACACACACACACACACACACACACACACACACACACACACACACACACACACACACACACACACACACACACACGGGAGAGAAGACGGTAATGTTGTAGACTCTGTCTACACCATCAACTGACAGAATGACAGACACAGCATCAGTGTAGTAACACACACTAACAACAAAGTGTGGAGAGTTAGAGACACTGAGTGTGTGTGTGTGTGTGTGTGTGTGTGTGTGTGTGTGCACGTGTGTGAGAGAGAGTCTATATCAAAGTCTAGGTCCGACTTTTGTTGATGGTTGATGTTTTGTTTTCAAGGACAACGATGAGTACAGCAGAAAAACACTTTGTTGCTTCCATTTCTGAAAGTCCAAAGAAGCGTAAACCTGCTCCAATCATTTCCCTCCCAAAAGGAACCTGGAAGAAAAACAAAGCAGCAACATTTCCAAAGCAGACCAGAACATTTTCAATTCAAATCACCCCCGGTTCACAGACTGACAACCTGAGTTCAGGCTTTGGTTTCCTCTCAGGCAACCGACAAAATTTAGGTGAAAAACACTTCTATTCCAAAACATGTATTTGAAGCAAAGCCAACATGGTTAGTTACCAAAATCACCTGCTGTCAAAGAAAATGGCAGCAACATCAGGCTTTGGGGCTGCTTCTCTTCAATTGGAACGAGCCCAGTTGAGAATATACACAGATGAGGCAAAACATTACGACCATATGATTTAATATATTGTTTGTCCTCCAAATGCCGCCAAAACAGCGTGAACACGCCGAGACATGGAGTCTACAAGACGTCCACATTAATGCCCGGACCTAAGAAAACATTTCCCAGAGCATCACACGCTCTCCACTGATACACTGATTGTTACATATTTTCTAATGTGCTTCTACAAGAACAACTCACTCTGCTTGATGAGTCTCTTGTCGGCCACCAGGACATTCTCTGCATCCACCACAATAACCTTCCCGTCTCGTGGCCCCACAGCAAAGTTATCGAAGCTGACGTCCAGCAGGTACAGGGCGAACTCAAAGTCGTTGTTGGTCAGCTGCTCAGCGATGTCCATCAGCTGTCTGGCCAGATCCACCCTCTTCTCCCAGGGAGCATTGTAGAAACTCCACAGCTCCTCTCCCACATAGTTGACCGCCACCATGCGACCACACGCTCCCAGGTACTTGGCAAAAGGCCAGCCCTCATCTGAGGGGAAACTCTGTAGGAGAGAGGAGAGAAAAGAGTGATGTAGGAGAGAGAGAAGGGAGAGATGTAGGAGAGAGAGAAGGGAGAGATGTAGGAGAGAGAGAAGGGAGAGATGTAGGAGAGAGAGAAGAGAGAGATGTAGGAGAGAGAGAGAAGAGAGAGATGTAGGAGAGAGAGAAGGGAGAGATGTAGGAGAGAGAGAAGGGAGAGATGTAGGAGAGTGAGAAGGGAGAGATGTAGGAGAGAGAGAGAAGAGAGAGATGTAGGAGAGAGAGAGAGAGAAGGGAGAGATGTAGGTGAGAGAGAGAAGGGAGAGATGTAGGAGAGAGAGAAGGGAGAGATGTAGGAGAGTGAGAAGGGAGAGATGTAGGAGAGAGAGAAGGGAGAGATGTAGGAGAGAGAGAAGGGAGAGATGTAGGAGAGAGAGAAGGGAGAGATGTAGGAGAGAGAGAAGGGAGAGATGTAGGAGAGAGAGAAGGGAGAGATGTAGGCGAGAGAGAAGAGAGAGATGTAGGCGAGAGAGAAGAGAGAGATGTAGGAGAGAGAGAGAGAAGAGAGAGATGTAGGAGAGCAAAAGAGATATGTTGGCTGGTACAGGAGAGAGACAGGACGACAGGAAGAAATGTGAACATGAAATAATTTGCATTTAAAATGTAAAGGATGATGTTTCTGGTGAAGCCGGGGCCTAAACACAGCTGGTACACAGCCATCAGCTATTGTATTACAACATTCCCATTATAATATGACAGTATCACATTGAATGTCTGCTATTAGACTATCAGAATGAGGGGGGTTGGTGGGTTTAGCAGATTGCCTTTATTAAAACACAGAGGCAGCAGACAGCTGATGTTGTGAAATGCCCTCCAGCTAATCCTCCAGATGATTCTGGTCAACTCCCTGGTTTACACACAGTGTTTGTGTGTGTGCATGTGGTCACCACTACCAGGTGTGTGTGTGTGTGTGTTAGGATGCTATTTGAAGATGAAAGAAGTAGTAAAATGGTGAAGTTGGACTGATGTGAGGAACAACTGAGAGGGAACAGGACAGTAGTGATTGTTAGTGTGTGTGTGTGTGTGTGTGTGTGAAGTGGTTTGTGTGTGGTGTGTGTGTGTGTGGATGCGTGAAGTGGTGTGTGTGTGTGGTGTGTGAAGTGGTGTGTGTGGTGGTGTGTGTGTGTGTGGTGCCTGAAGCAGCTGTAACCCTCACAGGGACCAGGCTGAGTAGGTCTTATTGCCTGTTCCTTTCACTCAATCTCTCCATCTCCTCCCCCCCATAGGGCTGTTACAGCCAAGACAATTAAAGATGAGAGAGAACAAATTACAGGGAAAAAAATCTGAAAACAAACACATTTACTGGAGCCCACCAGAGTGCTGCTTAACTGTGTGTGTATATGTGTGTGTATATGAACAATTTGAACAACTTGCCTGATCTTCCCTGATGACTTGGATGAAAATGTTAAACAGGTAGAAACTAGACTAGACTCTGGACGAACTAAACTAATCGAAATGTTTCCTAAATATAACACTGATCTGAGCACATAATGTCTATTTGAAGCCAGACAAATCAAACAGGCTGTTAGTTACAACTAATGGAGGATGTTTAGAAAAGGATCTATCAGCTTGTCTTCAATGAGAGTAGAATTCTGCTAAAGTCTAAACAGTCATTCTGAACACCTCTAGTGAAGATGATAAATGCTCTGTACATTCAAACAATCAGAGTGCTCTTTAAGCGATAACTGTGCCGAAGTCATTAGCGTCCGCGATGAGGCACAGAGAGAGAAAGAGAGTGAGAGAGAGTGAGAGAGAGTGAGAGAGTGAGTGAGAGAGAGAGTGTGAGTGTGAGAGAGAGAGAGTGAGAGAGAGTGAGAGAGTGAGAGAGAGTGAGAGAGAGAGAGAGCAAGAGCGAAAAATATGCAAGGTGAATTTCTGGGTGTCTAATATTACATCCACTTTACCAGGTCTGTCAGAAGAGCCAGCAGAAAACACTGACTGATCTTCTCAGGACATACTGAGTTCTGTCCACCTCTTCACTTCCTCTGAGATGTTTTACAGATGGGGTGGAGGGAAGAAAGGAGGTGGAGAAGAGAGTAGGACTGGACAGGGAATAACTTCCTTCTCTCCGTCTCCTAGTAAATGTAGGTTATTAAATTCAGAATCTGAAAGGCTAGAAAGACAGAGATACTGCCAAGGAGACGTTCTAGTGGGTCTAAGTGTGATGTGGGTTTTTAGAATTCCCTGCTACAGTCAATAGATGACGAGACATCGCCTCTGTAAACAGACAAATGATATGCAGTTTAACACTGATACATCAGGAACAGAACCACACTGGTCCAACAGACAAATGATATGCAGTTTAACACTGACACACCAGTAACAGAATACACTTCAATAGAGACGTTATTAAGTCAAATCAATATTATTTATATCTGCGCTCTCTCTGTGTGTCTCTCTCTCTCTCTCTCTGTGTCTCTCTCTCTGTGTGTCTCTCTCTCTCTCTCTGTGTGTGTCTCTCTCTCTGTGTGTCTCTCTCTCTCTCTCTGTGTGTCTCTCTCTCTCCGTTCCATAAGACGCTTTGGCAAACACTTGGCAGAAACCCTTGGCCCCAAGACGCACACACAGTCAGTCTTCCTGCTCTATGCCACAGTCCAGTGCTCTTAGTAAAACCTGCCTGGGAAGTGGGCAAATATTAACAAGCAAGTGTAAAAATGTCTGTGTGTTTGTCTCTCAGGTTAGGTGTTGGTCCAGGTCGCCAGAGTAGAAACAGTCTGAACAGAGAAGACCTTGTCTCCACGTCTCAGGGACGAGGTTCCACGTCTCAGGGACGAGGTTCCACGTCTCAGGGACGAGGTTCCACGTCTCAGGGACGAGGTTCCACGTCTCAGGGACGAGGTTCCACATCTCAGGGACGTTTGAGCATTGTTTCACCACAGGTGCTAGTGGATTAAAATAACTGGCAGCTCCAGAACATTCAACAGGACAGTGATCTGCTATCATTACAGAACCAAAGACCGGACACATTCTCTGTGACACTGGCCTTTTGGAATCACCGGAAATCACTAAATGTTTTGAGTCCAGTCAAGACAGGTTGGTGTGTGAAACAGTCAATCAGTGTCAACTGGAGAATGTGTGGTCAGGACCTCATCATTATTCTGTAAATACACACTTATATCTGGTGGATCTGTACAGAACCAGAACACACATGATCTGAGATCTAATGGGTATTTTCTCTAGAACACTCTCGCCAAAACCATTTGTGACTCTGAGACCATCCCCAACTTCCAGAAACACCTCCGTTCAGATTGGCCTGCCCCTCCCTCTAACCCTACCTCTAACCCTACCACTACCCACATATCAAGGGGTGTCTGTGTCTGTGTACTGTGTACTGTGTCTGTGTATGTGTACTGTGTCTGTGTATTGTGTACTGTCTATGGTACTAATATTTAACAAGTCACTGCATTCAAAAACCTGGGCATTTGGATAAATCGATTTTTAAACATGTAGATTAATTTTTAGATTAGTTATTAAAATTAGATTCAAATTTATTGTCATTGGACAGTACAGGTACAAGTACAGTACAACAAAATGTTGTTTTCATCCAACCAGAAGTGAAAAAAGACCAGTGCAATTGACTTTCTATATAGAAATACCTGACATTATCTAGCCAAAAGGATATTGTTCAGTTGACAGCCCTCTTTAAAAAGTCACATACATCTGTGTATTTCACCATTTTTGTTTTTAGAGCATTACCACATAATTTACCACCATACATCACTTTTCTACTGACATTCAGAAGTACAAATTATCAAACACGGGACTCCAGGATAGTGAACTCTAGAGATTAATTAAATCTCCAGAGTTAGATAGACAAGCCTTTAGTTTCTCTGCACCTGACATTTAGAATCAATTCCAAAATCATTTTAAATGGAATTAATTGGTTCCTCTGGTGCAACGAAGATAGAACAATATTTAAATGAAGAATGTGTTTGTATCTTATGAAGTTTGTGTTTGTGTTGTTCTCCCCAATACTTCCTATTGTTTAATAATTGTGTTGATGTTTGTGTTGTTCACCCCAATACTTCCTATTGTTTAATAATTGTGTTGATGTTTGTGTTTAAGTCAAAGTCAAATTATTGTATTGTCATGTGTACTGAATGACTTGCATCAAACTGCACAATACAATTCTTATGACATGGCAAGCAACATCTACCTAGTTAGAAGAATAAAAGAAGCAGAATAATAAAATAATATACAGAATATACATAGCTACAATATATACATAATGAAGTGTGAATATGGGCAGTATGCAAACCTTAAATACTGCAATAAAACTGATCTAGTGCCAGTAGTGGATACCAGTAGTGAATATACTAGTTACAATATATACATAATGAAGTGAATACCGGTATGTACAGTTTGCAAACCTTGAATACTTAAATACAATAAAAGTGATCTAGTGCCAGTAGTGGATACATGGATAGTAAATCAGTGTTGCTGATTGAGGAGCCTAATGGTCTGAGGGTAGAAACTGTACTTTAGTCTGGAAGTGCGTGTACCAATGCTGCAGTAACGTCAACCAGATGGGAGCAGTGTGAACAGGCGATGGCCTGGGTGGCTGTAGTCGTTTATGATGTTCCTGGCTTTTCTGAGGCATCGTGATTGGTAGATGCTTTGCACAGAAGGGAGGTGGCAGCCAATGATGTGCTCTGCTGTCTTCACCACCCTCTGTAGGGCCTTGCGGTCAGCAGCGGTGCAGCTCCCGTACCAAGCAGTAATGTTTTTTTTGACATACCGAACTTCTTGAGTCTCATCAGGAAGTATAGGCGTTTTTGGGCAGTTTTCACTGTGGAGTCAGCTTGCCTGGACCATGTGAGGTCATCCCTGATGAGCACACCGAGGAACTTGAAGACAGGTACTCTCTCTACTTCAGCTCCATCGATGTGTATGGGGGCATGTCCCCCCCCGCCGCAACCTGAAGTCGATGATCATCTCTTTAGTTTTCCCGACATTAAGAGAGAGATTATTGTCCTGGCACCATGTAGCCAGGTTTTTAACCTCCTCTCTGTATTTTGACTCATCATTGTTGGAGATGAGACCAAGGATGGTGGTGTCGTCAGCCAACTTCAAGATGACGTTGGGGCTGTGTGTGGCCACGCAGTCATACGTAAACAGTGAGTACAGCAGGGGACTGAGTACGCAACCCTGCGGGGCTCCGGTGCTCAGGGTCAGGGCAGAGGATGTAAGGTTGCCCATTCTCACCACCTGGAGTCTGCCCGTCAGAAAGTCCAGGATCCAGTTGCACAGGGAGGTGTTAACCATTTCTTGACAAGGCCCCAAACCTCAATTTCCGCCTAAAATGACCCACCCCAATCTAAATGGATTTTGCTCTGGAACAGAACCATGTAGAATATTTAAAGGGTATTTAAAAGAAAACAACTGAATTTTGTGGAAATGTTTAAGGATAATGTAACACACAATATCTGGCATGAGCTAAAACAAAAAAAACCTATGTTTTTTAGTTTTTTTTATGTTTTAGTGATTTTGAAAATGTATATCTCAGACTCTGAATCTCTGGCTTTGAAAGAGGCTTTGTTTCAAGTCTATCTCGTTTAACGACCGAGATAGTTATTTTAATGAGAGGTGGTCTTTTTCCCTTCAGTCTAGTGTGATGCAATAAGGACCCACACGTTCAGAATACTATGTAGACGAATGGGAGTAAAGCCCTATGGGAAATTAAGTCCTTACCTTCAATAAGGAAGTGAGTTCTTCATGGAAGCTGCCGGTTTTGAGTGAAACAGATCGTGTTAAATGTTGTAGACTTCTAGTCTCGAAAATATGGATTATTAGGAAAATGATACATTTTGGCTGATGTAAGTACAATATTGTCGTAAATTATTGCTATGGTTAAAAAGTGTTTACAACAATGATGACGTCATCGTCGCCATTACAGTGTTTTCAATTGTTAAGTCACTTTTCACAAGCTGGCGTTAAGTCACTTTACACAAGCTGGCGTTAAGTCACTTTAAGTGACGTTAAGTGTGCCCCTGTCACACTGGTAACAACTGATACACGTCTCAGATGACAGAACAGGGACCACACTTTAGTCATGAGGGATGAAACGAAGTTCTGGACTGCGAGCAAGAAAAATGAAATCAGTTATCAGAAATAAAATAAAACCATGTCTGCTCAAAAACAACAAATCTGACCTAGTTTCCTTGAAACTGAGATTGACGTAGTTTTCTTTGGGAACGTTTCATGAAAGCGGACGGGCATTTTATTCGATTACGCCCATGCTCATTAAATCAACAGCACAAAAAACAAGCAGCAGTGTTTGTTTGGAGCTGTGGGAACGTCTGGGTGACAGATTTGGGTAAAACGCTGCCACCATGGAGATGATCTGGGAAGGATAATTATGTCAAAACACTGTTCCTCTGTCTTCCTCCCTCTATGTTCTAATTTCATGGGAACGGACAGTAGACAAACCATATTGCTATCTGTGTCAGGCAGGAGAAGAAAAACAGGAAGGAATATAGGGTGTGTGGGGGGAGATACGGGGTGCGTGGGGGGAGATACGGGGTGCGTGGGGGAGATACGGGGTGCGTGGGGGAGATACGGGGTGCGTGGGGGGAGATACGGGGTGCGTGGGGGAGATGCGGGGTGCGTGGGGGAGATGCGGGGTGCATGGGGGAGATGCGGGGTGCATGGGGGAGATGCGGGGTGCGTGGGGGAGATGCGGGGTGCGTGGGGGAGATGCGGGGTGCGTGGGGGAGATGCGGGGTGCGTGGGGGAGAGGTGCGTGGGGGAGATGCGGGGTGCGTGGGGGGGAGATGCGGGGTGCGTGGGGGAGATGCGGGGTGCGGGGGGGGAGATGCGGGGTGCGTGGGGGAGATGCGTGGGGGGGTGCGTGGGGGAGATGCGGGGTGCGTGGGGGAGATGCGGGGTGCGTGGGGGAGATGCGGGGTGCGTGGGGGAGATGCGGGGTGCGTGGGGGAGATGCGGGGTGCGTGGGGGAGATGCGGGGTGCGTGGGGGAGATACAGGGTGCGTGGGGGGAGATACAGGGTGCGTGGGGGAGATACAGGGTGCGTGGGGGGAGATACAGGGTGCGTGGGGGAGATACAGGGTGCGTGGGGGAGATACAGGGGGTGCGTGGGGGAGATACGGGGTGCGGGGGGGAGATACGGGGTGCAGGGGGGAGATACGGGGTGCGGGGGGGGAGATACGGGGTGCGGGGGGGGAGATACGGGGTGCGTGTGTTTCTGATGCTCCTCCTGGCTAACTAGCATAGCGGCCAGTGTTTCTGATGCTCCTCCTGGCTAACTAGCATAGCGGCCAGTGTTTCTGATTCTCCTCCTGGCTAACTAGCATAGCGGCCAGTGATTCTGATGCTCCTCCTGGCTAACTAGCATAGCGGCCAGTGATTCTGATGCTCCTCCTGGCTAACTAGCATAGCGGCCAGTGATTCTGATGCTCCTCCTGGCTAACTAGCATAGCGGCCAGTGTTTCTGATGCTCCTCCTGGCTAACTAGCATAGCGGCCAGTGATTCTGATGCTCCTCCTGGCTAACTAGCATAGCGGCCAGTGTTTCTGATGCTCCTCCTGGCTAACTAGCATAGCGGCCAGTGTTTCTGATGCTCCTCCTGGGTAACTAGCATAGCGGCCAGTGTTTCTGATGCTCCTCCTGGGTAACTAGCATAGCGGCCAGTGTTTCTGATGCTCCTCCTGGCTAACTAGCATAGCGGCCAGTGATTCTGATGCTCCTCCTGGCTAACTAGCATAGCGGCCAGTGATTCTGATGCTCCTCCTGGCTAACTAGCATAGCGGCCAGTGTTTCTGATGCTCCTCCTGGCTAACTAGCATAGCGGCCAGTGTTTCTGATGCTCCTCCTGGCTAACTAGCATAGCGGCCAGTGATTCTGATGCTCCTCCTGGCTAACTAGCATAGCGGCCAGTGATTCTGATGCTCCTCCTGGCTAACTAGCATAGCGGCCAGTGATTCTGATGCTCCTCCTGGCTAACTAGCATAGCGGCCAGTGATTCTGATGCTCCTCCTGGCTAACTAGCATAGCGGCCAGTGATTCTGATGCTCCTCCTGGCTAACTAGCATAGCGGCCAGTGTTTCTGATGCTCCTCCTGGCTAACTAGCATAGCGGCCAGTGTTTCTGATGCTCCTCCTGGCTAACTAGCATAGCGGCCAGTGTTTCTGATGCTCCTCCTGGGTAACTAGCATAGCGGCCAGTGTTTCTGATGCTCCTCCTGGCTAACTAGCATAGCGGCCAGTGATTCTGATGCTCCTCCTGGCTAACTAGCATAGCGGCCAGTGATTCTGATGCTCCTCCTGGCTAACTAGCATAGGGGCCAGTGATTCTGATGCTCCTCCTGGCTAACTAGCATAGCGGCCAGTGTTTCTGATGCTCCTCCTGGCTAACTAGCATAGCGGCCAGTGTTTCTGATGCTCCTCCTGGCTAACTAGCATAGCGGCCAGTGTTTTTGATGCTCCTCCTGGCTAACTAGCATAGCGGCCAGTGTTTCTGATGCTCCTCCTGGCTAACTAGCATAGCGGCCAGTGTTTCTGATGCTCCTCCTGGCTAACTAGCATAGCGGCCAGTGATTCTGATGCTCCTCCTGGCTAACTAGCATAGCGGCCAGTGATTCTGATGCTCCTCCTGGCTAACTAGCATAGCGGCCAGTGTTTCTGATGCTCCTCCTGGCTAACTAGCATAGCGGCCAGTGTTTCTGATGCTCCTCCTGGCTAACTAGCATAGCGGCCAGTGTTTCTGATGCTCCTCCTGGCTAACTAGCATAGCGGCCAGTGTTTCTGATGCTCCTCCTGGCTAACTAGCATAGCGGCCAGTGTTTCTGATGCTCCTCCTGGCTAACTAGCATAGCACCAAATGACTCAAAACAGAAGGTTTCACCTGTCATCTCTAAGGGCAGCTGTGCACTGGGCTAACCAGAGAGGGATAATCTATTAAAAATAACCTTCCTCTGACGCTCCCCCTCCGCACCTTTCCCTTCAGACCTGGCCAACAGGAAGATCAGCAGACCACTGAAAAACTAATTCTCAAAGAAACTAAAATATGGTTAATGTGATATGAGAGCTAGGTGGGTGTGGTTTGCTATAAAGGAAGTAAAATATGGTTAATGTGATATGAAAGCTAGGTGGGTGGGGTTTGCTATAAAGTAACTAAAATATGGTTAATGTGATACGAGAGCTAGGTGGGTGTGGTTTGCTATAAAGGAAGTAAAATATGGTTAATGTGATATGAAAGCTAGGTGGGTGGGGTTTGCTATAAAGTAACTAAAATATGGTTAATGTGATACGAGAGCTAGGTGGGTGTGGTTTGCTATAAAGGAAAGTATGTGACATGCCATAATAGGAAGTGACATGCCGTTAAGCTGCATTCTGGGAACACTCTGGTACATATAAATCATGTACTATCTTAAATAGGGTAGCATGTAATTTCAATATAGAGAAACCCCAGCAGACCTTAGAAAACACATCAATCTGTTCTGGTCCACAGGGGAATTATTTAAAGCATGACAAAGGAGTTAGCCAGATAAATTGTATTAGTGATGTTTGAAATTAGTTTGGAATTCATAGTTTCAACAACCAAAAACATACTGTAGAAAAGTCAAGATTTCTTACTAATAACTATTGAATTTGTGATTTAGTAACTAATTATCTGAGTTGTCTCAATCATACCAAACAGTATTGTAAACCTGTCAAACAGAACTTCATCCAAACAGACATGACTGACCCTCAGCTATGTGACAGGGTGAAAGGGATACAGGAAAGAGTGGTGCTTCAATTCCACAACACTGAAACTAGGAGGTGGCGAAAAGGAAAACAACACAGCAGATTGTTTTCCTCTGACAAAGAGAGTCTGGTTTCCCCTCAGACACAGAACACGCTCATTACCAGCCAGCTTCAAAGAGACGGAACCAGAAGCTGTTTCGTTACGTTCAGAGAACAGTAGGAAGACAAGAAGGCAAGCCACAGTGATAAGATAACCAGACCACATCAACAACATGATATCTAACAGTGAGAAAGGGAATGAGAGCAGCTAGAGGGACAGAGAGAGAGACAGAGAGAGAGACAGAGAGAGAGGGACAGAGAGAGAGGGACAGAGAGAGAGGGACAGAGAGAGAGGGACAGAGAGAGAGGGACAGAGAGAGAGGGACAGAGAGAGAGGGACAGAGAGAGAGGGACAGAGAGAGAGGGACAGAGAGAGAGGGACAGAGAGAGAGGGACAGAGAGAGAGGGACAGAGAGAGAGGGACAGAGAGAGAGGGACAGAGAGAGAGGGACAGAGAGAGAGGGACAGAGAGAGAGGGACAGAGAGAGAGGGACAGAGAGAGAGGGACAGAGAGAGAGGGACAGAGGGACAGAGACAGAGAGAGAGACAGAGAGAGAGACAGAGAGAGAGACAGAGAGAGAGAGACAGAGAGAGAGAGACAGAGAGAGAGAGACAGAGAGAGAGAGACAGAGAGAGAGAGACAGAGAGAGAGAGACAGAGAGAGAGACAGAGAGAGAGAGACAGAGAGAGAGAGACAGAGAGAGAGAGACAGAGAGAGAGAGACAGAGAGAGAGAGACAGAGAGAGAGAGACAGAGAGAGAGAGACAGAGAGAGAGGGACAGAGAGAGAGGGACAGAGAGAGAGGGACAGAGAGAGAGGGACAGAGAGAGAGGGACAGAGAGAGAGGGACAGAGAGAGAGGGACAGAGAGAGAGGGACAGAGAGAGAGGGACAGAGAGAGAGGGACAGAGAGAGAGGGACAGAGAGAGAGGGACAGAGAGAGAGGGACAGAGAGAGAGGGACAGAGAGAGAGGGACAGAGAGAGAGGGACAGAGAGAGGGACAGAGAGAGGGACAGAGAGAGAGGGACAGAGGGACAGAGACAGAGAGAGAGAGAGAGACAGAGAGAGAGACAGAGAGAGAGAGACAGAGAGAGAGAGACAGAGAGAGAGAGACAGAGAGAGAGAGACAGAGAGAGAGAGACAGAGAGAGAGAGACAGAGAGAGAGAGACAGAGAGAGAGAGACAGAGAGAGAGAGACAGAGAGAGAGAGACAGAGAGAGAGACAGAGAGAGAGACAGAGAGAGAGACAGAGAGAGGGACAGTGTCCAATAGCACATCCTTCTTAAATACCTAACTGTATGTTAATGCTATTGAGAAAGGCCTAGAACCATCTACCCCAACGTTACTGAGAGAGACTTTATTGGAGGAACGTGCCGTGCATCTTGTGTGCAATCTCTTTATAATGAATTGTCTTCAGCTGCGGACAGTCTTCCCATCTTTCAGTACATTTTCCCTTTATTTTTGTTCCCAGTATTTCCACGTACTGTCCCCACAAGGTCAACGCTACGTACTGTCCACAAGGTCAACACTACGTACTGTCCACAAGGTCAACGCTACGTACTGTCCACAAGGTCAACGCTACCTACTGTCCCCACAAGGTCAACGCTACCTACTGTCCCCACAAGGTCAACGCTACCTACTGTCCCCACAAGGTCAACGCTACGTACTGTCCCCACAAGGTCAACGCTACGTACTGTCCCCACAAGGTCAACGCTACGTACTGTCCCCACAAGGTCAACGCTACGTACTGTCCCCACAAGGTCAACGCTACGTACTGTCCACAAGGTCAACGCTACGTACTGTCCACAAGGTCAACGCTACGTACTGTCCACAAGGTCAACGCTACGTACTGTCCACAAGGTCAACGCTACGTACTGTCCACAAGGTCAACGCTACGTACTGTTCACAAGGTCAACACTACGTACTGTTCACAAGGTCAACACTACGTACTGTCCACAAGTTTATGAGTTCAGACCCTTTTAGCATGTGTGTGCGTGTGTGAGACTTGAGGGAGAAGGAAATTCACAAGCCTTTGAGTGGAGACACAATGGCTTCAATAGACTGATGGAATTAGCCACTGTAAAATGTTGGTAGAGCGGACAGAGGAAGAGAGATGGACCACACAAGGCTAATCAGATTGAAGAGAGATGGACCACACAAGGCTAATCAGATTGTATAGATTTTCTGGACTAAAGGGCTGCTCTGGTCTTTGTCCTCCCAAACGCCTGGAGGACTTGGAGCCCGTGTGAGGCTGAATGAAGAATTGGAGGTCATGTCACATATTGAACGTCTACACAGCCTGAACCCATTCTTTTGTCGACCTTTAACGAGAGGCGGTCAATGCCAAATTAAATTGCAATTGATTGGTTGTTTCTAAATCAACTGGGAAGGAACGGCTGTAAAGATAAATGCTGTAATATATAAATATTAGTCATCTGGACACAGAACATAAAGGGATGACAATTACTAACACAGAATGGTACATGGATGACTGCATTTAACGTAGGATGGCACAGTGATGAGAATGAATGACATAGGATGTTGCAGGGTTGAGATTGGGATGACAGCTATGACCAGCATGTGATTGGGATGACAGCTATGACCAGCATGTGATTGGGATGACAGCTATGACCAGCATGTGATTGGGATGACAGCTATGACCAGCATGTGATTGGGATGACAGCTATGACCAGCATGTGATTGGGATGACAGCTATGACCAGCATGTGATTGGGATGACAGCTATGACCAGCATGTGATTGGGATGACAGCTGATAATAGGATGATGTCGGGACAGCCCTGAGTTTCTCTTGATTAATAGTGGAATATATGTAAACCGCTTACTTCAAGAATGACCGTAAGAGGACCATCCTGGATGACTGCTGTGTGCATTATACTGTGGTCATATGGAAAACTGGATTCAAAGCCACTAGACAGAAATAGCAGCAGGCCTCAGGATCAAACCACATTTGCTTTCTAAAAATATCCAGGACCTCAGGGATGAAGACAAATGTGACAAAAAAATCTAAAGTCCTTCCCTCAGATGCACTTTGAATAATGCAAAACGACCGCGTTTACTTTCCCTCAGTCGCTCTAGGCTAATCCAAAACATCAGGGGCCAGCTACATGCTCACATTTCTTTCTTCCATATTTTTATCCCAGTTGGTTTCATATGTAGTTAGATGTTTTCAAATACAGATGATGGTTAGTTTTAGTTAGTGATAAAGCTCTAGAGAAAGAATCAGAGTGGATTAATTCCCTGTTATGTAGATGGTTGGGTGGCCAAGCATAAACCAAGCAGAGTTGTTCAGGGATGTTCTCAACAAACCCCCATGTCCTGATTCTGAAGGCTTTAGCCAGAGTTGACAATGCGAGTAAACTCTGTGAGTGATACTAGACCTTCCCATAGTGGTAGCAGTTGATTGGTGTCCCTTGCTTGATGCTTGGTGGGTAGATTGAATTCTGCCTTATTGGGCCCTGTCTGGAGTTCAACAGGGTACACAATCAAAAATGCATTTTTCTTTTTCAAACTATTCCTATTCTACCCAGCACAGCCAGAACAGGACTGGCCACCACTGAGAGCCTGGTTCCGCTCTAGGTCGCAATAAGTGGAGTGAAGAGGAGATGAAGACGAAAACAGTGAGATATGTATGTCACATCTTTATTTCACAGGTACTCAGGACAAAACAGTCTGACAAATTAAATGCCAATAAAGTGTCAGTGTCAACAAAATACTGTATGTCACTCAAGGTGGAGGCGTTTGCTATTGAAACAGTCTGAAAACCGGTATGAAGCATTTATATACTTTAGTTCCTGGTTGATAGGACAACACAAATGTTTAGTTCCTACCTGTAGTACGAGGGGCTCAGGGTTTATGGGACATTACAGATGTTTAGTTCCTACCTGTAGTTGAGGGGCTCAGGGTTTATGGGACATTACAGATGTTTAGTTCCTACCTGTAGTTGAGGGGCTCAGGGTTTATGGGACATTACAGATGTTTAGTTCCTACCTGTAGTACGAGGGGCTCAGGGTTTATGGGACATTACAGATGTTTAGTCCCTACCTGTAGTTGAGGGGCTCAGGGTTTATGGGACATTACAGATGTTTAGTCCCTACCTGTAGTTGAGGGGCTCAGGGTTTATGGGACATTACAGATGTTTAGTTCCTACCTGTAGTACGAGGGGCTCAGGGTTTATGGGACATTACAGAAGTTTAGTTCCTACCTGTAGTTGAGGGGCTCAGGGTTTATGGGACATTACAGATGTTTAGTTCCTACCTGTAGTTGAGGGGCTCAGGGTTTATGGGACATTACAGATGTTTAGTTCCTACCTGTAGTTGAGGGGCTCAGGGTTTATGGGACATTACAGATGTTTAGTTCCTACCTGTAGTACGAGGGGCTCAGGGTTGAAGGCTAGAGTCATCAGCAGCTGCATTCTCTCGGTGTCCTTCAGGTTCTTCAACAGGAAGCTGCCAGAGTCTTTTGTCTCTGCATAGCGACGCACCACCCTGTCTAGTAGCCTCTGGGACGGGCAGTGCACCAAATCAGACCAGCCTTCTACTACCTCAGGGGTCAACAGACGGACGTCCCCATTCAGTCTGGAGAACTCAGTCTTGTACATGGCTTGGATGAGGTCACAGCGCGGTCGACCGGTTGCCCTCTTACAGATCTTCTGGTCAATGTCCGCCAGCTCCTGGTTGGAACCGAGGCGTTTGAGAACCACGCGCCTCGTACCCTCCCTGGGTTCACCGTACTGGGCAAAGTAGACGTTCTTGACGTTGAAGACGTCCAGGAAGCGCAGGCGTCCCCACGCCTCGAAGGACACCTGGCCGTTCATGAACTTCCTGCACCAGCTGGTCCCGAAGCAGGCAGGACACTTGTTGAGGTTGATGAAGCGACGATCCATCAACTCATTCTTCTGGAACGAAGCAAACAGGTTGTGGGTGTTCATCAGAAGGATGACGAACAGGCCGACAACCAATAGGAGCTTCAGACAGCGAAAGAGGCGACCCAGCTTCAGAGGCAGAAAACGCAGCATTCTGGGACAGGGGAGGGGGTTACTATGACGAGGGGGCTAATCGAGGCCTCAGTGCAGATAAGTCATGATGTGGAGGGGCATATCGTCCACAGGGACTCACAGGGGTAAGTGCTGGCTCAACAGCACAATGCCAACCTCTGGCACAGGTCTGGAAGTCATGTTCTACGATTCTCCTGAGTGCCGTGTGGAACCGGGAGCGTCAACTGGAGAACCTGCAACCCAGCAGAGAGGAGATCTCAATGTCAAAAAAAAGACTTGTACTGGAATCAGTACAACATTCAAGTACAAGTGAAGCTCACAAGAAGCCTGTGGACGATTAGTAGTCATGTGACCGTGTTAGGAGATGTTCAACATATTAATCACTTTTCCACTGAGTGGTCATAATGTTTTGGCTTGTGTATTTCCCAGGATCCCACAGGGCGTCCTGGAAGAAGCTGTAACTGAGGTGGGATAAATTATCCAGGATCGGAAGTCCGGCAATTAAAGTCCGGCAATTAAACAATAAAGCCAAGGCTTTATTTAAACTTGTTTGTGCGATACTGTAAATAATGCAACTTGCATTGACACACTCTTGACGGAGACAATGTTTTCTTGCCAAGAACTAATGAAATTCTGACCAGTATGAAACAGTGTTGTGTGAAAACAGACCCAATACACATCTACTCCCATTTGGAAAATGTTCATTTAGAGCCGATAGCCAGCCGTTTGAACACGCTGATTTATTTATGAAAGCGAATGCTTCAAATAGTCATATTGGTTCTGCCTTCAAACAAAACAGGGTTCTATGTGAACCACCTGCTGAGGTGAATTTAACCTTTCATCAACTAAGGTGCCTTGGTTGATTAGAATGAAGCTTTGATGTAGTCGACACTTTGAAACAGCCGGGTGTCACTACGATAACAGAAGAAAAGAGAGCCTGACAAATAATTAAAAGTAGAGAGAAACAAACACTGTGAGCAAATAAAGACAGATAGATTGAGAGAAAAGTTCTGGTTTAAAGAATTGCCTGGGATTGATGTTTAACTTAAATGTAAATCGGCCTTTAATCTGCGTTGTGTTCAATGCCCCAGATCACCTGAGAGCAGGGTGAGTTAGGGGTGTCCGGGACAAAGATTTTTATTGGTCAACTGATGGCATACCAGTTCAGACTGGCAGACTGATGGACTGATGGCATTGACTCATCGATTAATCAGATTTGTTTTGTATGCCCATCATCATTTAGCCATGATGATGTGAGAAACCACACTAACTAGTCACCGGTCCTCTCCTACAGTCATGATGATGTGAGAAACCACACTAACTAGTCACCGGTCCTCTGCTACAGTCATGATGATAATGTGAGAAACCACACTAGTCACCGGTCCTCTGCTACAGTCATGATGATGTGAGAAACCACACTAACTAGTCACCGGTCCTCTGCTACAGTCATGATAATGTGAGAAACCACACTAACTAGTCACCGGTCCTCTCCTACAGTCATGATGATAATGTGAGAAACCACACTAACTAGTCACCGGTCCTCTACTACAGTCATGATAATGTGAGAAACCACACTAACTAGTCACCGGTCCTTTCCAAGAGAAGCAATACATGTCATGCCATACTATAAAATACAGAAACAATGACACAAGACATGCAGAACTCAGATATAGAACTAAACTAGTCAAGTGCATAACAAACTGGTCAGTTCGAAAAATATGTAGACGATGTGGTTTCTATTTATTCTTGCGTAGTGGTAGCTAGTAGACATTGACATTTCTAGGCGTAGAGGAGGCAGCATCAAACCTCTAAAATCTTATTTCTACCGAATATCCAACGGGTGGCTAGGGTTAGGGGTTAGGGTTTAGGCCTATGACAAGTTAGTCATCACTGACAGAGTAGTTCATTCGCTCACTTTTCATCTAATGGCCAGCCGGACAGCTGCTACAGCCTAAATAAAGTTCTCTAAAATACATTTCTGTGTAATTGAACGGTTACAAGTTTCCCAAACTGTCTACAACTACAATCACCTCGTTTTTAATGTAACGAGTCACTAGTAACACAGGTTGGGAATGATACCAACGTTAGTCTACTTTCCAGTGAAGTAAAATGTCAAATTAAAAGTACCCAGGGTCTCTGTGTTGCACAGCTTAAAGTACACAGGCTCTCTGTGTTGCACAGATCCAGCTGCAGGTTCATCCCAGTTAACATACAGGTGTTTGCAACTTAAACTGGACAGGTTGCAACCTCTGTCTACAGTAAACAAACATATCTACCTACATTAATACACCAACCATATTAACATGTGTGTAGACCAGCGTGCATAAAGTGTACCGGCGTGCATACAAGTGTACCGGCGTGCATACAAGTGTACCGGCGTGCATACAAGTGTACCGGCGTGCATACAAGTGTACCGGCGTGCATACAAGTGTACCGGCGTGCATACAAGTGTACCGGCGTGCATACAAGTGTACCGGCGTGCATACAAGTGTACCGGCGTGCATACAAGTGTACCGGCGTGCATACAAGTGTACCGGCGTGCATACAAGTGTACCGGCGTGCATACAAGTGTACCGGCGTGCATACAAGTGTACCGGCGTGCATACAAGTGTACCGGCGTGCATACAAGTGTACCGGCGTGCATACAAGTGTACCAGCATGCATACAAGTTACAGTCTGTAAATGGAAAACTGCAATAGCAACATTACTTACTGTTATTTATTATATTTATTGTAGAGAGTTTCTTAGTGGTAATGTTTGTCCATTCTATTTCATGGAGGTTCTTTCATTCCCAGAACCATACTACATCCCGCAGAGGAACCTGCGCGCCCATTCCGACCACCAGGTATGAACACGGTCCTTACTCCCATGTATCACGACTGGATGTGGGACTTTTCATCCTCTTTCTGTTGGGATGCATGGGCAGACGCGCACATCCAAGTCTTTACATTTGTGCATCAAACTTTCCCTTCCATCTGCCTATGGATCCGGTCGAGCAGCAGGCAGTTCCACTGGTTCTATCCACCAGGAACACTACATCTAGAAGGAGAACACATCATGTTCAACACCGTACCAATGTTATGCACAAGCTGTGTTTAAAACGCTTGTTGTGGATCGATTAGAAGTCATCGTGGAACTCTTTGTGTTGGCTGGATTTGGCGACTCGCTCTTATCCCCACAACGAGTTCTGCCACCAGCACAATAGTTACGTCATTTTCTACAGCCATAAAATACATTCAAAATAAAAGCTGGAGTTAAATATTTTCGCAATTCCTAGAAATAAATACAATTATAATAGATTAGCAAATGCACGGCCACATTTATGAAATAATAGAAACCAACCATGTTTTATGCTTAAAAGGGTAATATCAGTGCGGCTGTATTTACTTAGTCTGTTAATATATGTTACAATGTTACAATTTCCTGTAATTTACTGTGTTCTATTGTTTGTATTTGTTCATTAAGTGTTCCAGTAACGGACCAGATGTAATTCCTGTTTGTTGTAAACAGACTAGGCAAATAAAAGTATTTCTGAATCAACATGTCATATGTGAAACTATTTTTAAAAAATTATTTAACCTTTATTTAACCAAGTAGGCCGATTGAGAATTTCTCATTTGCAACGACGACCTGGGGAGCAGCTGGGTTTTGAACCCAGGACGTCATGCACACAAAGCATGCACTATACCACTGAGCTATCACTGAGTAATACCCCACCCTAGTTTCAGAAAAACTCCGGTGGTAAAGGATCGACATATTAAGCAAACCACAATATCCATAACTCATAGCAATGCCAGCAAAATCAGACATGTGACTTCAATTTGTATTGAATTGTTGAGGATATCATGGCAGAATGTGAGCCACGTTATTTACTCTTTCTGTCAAACTTGATTCAAGGCAGATGGTTGGAGCTTTTGTAAACTGTCAGCCAAGAACCTCAGATCAATCAATTATGTAGGACACTGAAATATAACACCTGAGATCAATCAATTATGTAGGGACACTGAAATATAACACCTGAGATCAATCAATTATGTAGGACACTGAAATATAACATCTGAGATCAATCAATTATGTAGGACACTGAAATATAACACAGCTTGTGTTATACATCACAATTTCCTTCCCGTTTTAGTTTTTATAAACACCACTGAGTTAGTACAAATACATACATTTAATACATGTAAAGTAACAACATTTAGAAACTTACCTGACACTAAACAGTATCTGAAAAAGTGTTTATTTTGTAATTTTTCGGATGTGAAAACAGATCCACAAAAAATGAAATGACAGACTATTCCCTATTCACATAATGTATTGGATGAGGACTCTTATTCTGAAATCTTATCTACGTTCAATCGTTCAGCGTAACACATATCCGGCTGATAGGAGAACTGTGAAATAGGTAGCTCGACTGGTTTGATCCAACGCAAACTTCTGCCTGTTTAGAACAGGTTAATGCATTTGAACTGGTATTTCACTTCATAAGAAACCCATGGCCATCCAAATTGCTATAACAACCAATGCAACTGAATTAACATGAGAGGACACGAGAGAACCTGATAAACAAACACATTTGAACATGTGTTGCTGCAGTGAGTTTGGTGCCAGGGCCATATCGTGAATAATCCCACCTCCCAAAGCACTTGGATCGAACTAGGCTGAAACTCGTATAGAACCTAATTAAACATTCATCGCCTAGATATCTAAGCATTTCCCCTGGATCCACAGATGTTGCTATTTTTGCAGGATGGCCACTTCATCATTTGGGATGCAGTCCAAAGCTGCCTCTCCTGTTTTTGGCCCAGTTTTATGCATCCTTCTGGGACACGACCACATGCCTCCACAGCCGTCACACTGTCAAGGAATGCTGCGAGCAGAGAAAGGCATTAATGAACCCGAAATAGCCCCATGCACAGCGCACACAGAGCACAGCACACAGAGAGCAGAACACAGAGGACAGAGAGCACAGAGGACAGAGAGCACAGCACACAGAGGACTGAGAGCACAGAGCGCATAGCAGAGCACAGCCGCAGCTGGGTGGGAAACTGCCTGTCAGATCATATTCTACAGGTACATCTAAATAATTTCTCTGTTCTAATCGCCTAGTAGTCTCTCTAAAATAGCAACCTTGGGTGCGTTTGCAGTGTTATTTCGGCAGGCAAGACAATTGCATAGCCAAACCCCCTTCACTGTGTCAATAGTTTAAAATACTGGTCAATATGATATTCCCAAATGTCTCTGAAGTGTCCCAGATTTTTGAAAAAGGCGGTCGAAATGGCAGAGCAATTATAAACGCTCCCAAAACCCCTCCTCTTCTTTCCACAAATAACAAATATAAAATTGTGATTACTGTCAGGAAAAGGTCGATTTCATTCTCAAATACATCATATATGTTTCATGTTTTTGGGGTGACTAATTAATTCAATATTCACATTGAAATATGACTTCTGTAATCTCCCATGTAAAATATAGCGTGCTTACAATGACGCATGTTCTCAAGGTGATCATGTCCTTATACCAAACACATCGTCCTCTACAAGGTAATCATGTCCTTACCAAACACATCGTCCTCTACAAGGTAATCATGTCCTTACCAAACACATCGTCCTCTACAAGGTAATCATGTCCTTACCAAACACCTGGTCCTCTACAAGGTAATCATGTCCTTACCAAACACCTCGTCCTCTACTCATCAAGGTAATCATGTCCTTACCAAACACCTCGTCCTCTACTCATCAAGGTAATCATGTCCTTACCAAACACCTCGTCCTCTACAAGGTAATCATGTCCTTACCAAACACCTTGTCCTCTACTCATCAAGGTAATCATGTCCTTACCAAACACCTCGTCCTCTACTCATCAAGGTAATCATGTCCTTACCAAACACCTCGTCCTCTACAAGGTATTCATGTCCTTACCAAACACCTCGTCCTCTACAAGGTAATCATGTACTTTCCAAACACCTCGTCCTCTACAAGGTAATCATGTCCTTTCCAAACACCTCGTCCTCTACACATCCAGTTCCACTGCTTGCATTCAAACCCATAAAATTATATGATATCAAAAATACCGTTTAGAAATCAACCTGTCTAAGTTAATCTATAGAGTCCCTGGGAGGTGTGGATTTATCACGTCTGCGTATTGGGGTTGATAGACCGTGGCTGATTGCCACTGTATATGGCTCAGCGGATACGCATTTTAGGCCACGCTCCTCCTGACAACTCTGCAAGGTCATGACCCGCAACCCATTTGACCTGAAATCATAAGAGTCTGCCTCCTCACAAATAACATGTTGTTATAGTGAAAGCTTTGTGTTTTACATCAGTTCTACCATTCGTGGTATCAAGTTATTGAAATTTGCTGTTTAGTTATTGTGGACATTATTTTTAATTAACTTTAGGCACCTTTATATTTTGGGTTATGGGGTGCAACATAAATAAATGAATGGTAACATTTACAATATTTCAGGAGACTAGTAATAGATAAATCTGTTTTAGAAACCCATGACAGGGTTTATAATCATATGTTTTTTAAAGATGGCACATGAACAGACAGAAATTGCATAGTTCTTTTTTTCAAACTGCACTATCATGATTTTCACATTTTCAATGTGTTTTGATGCAATAGTGTTTAAATCAGGAGGCTATATTTTACCAGGTAAGTATGCCCAACATCCTTTTTACGATTAGGATTGCCTATCTTGCTCAATGATGAGCAAAGGATGGCTCTGTGACTATTGGCCAACACTCTTGACCATCGAATGTTCATTAATATACATTTTAAACCTATTGAAACAATGTTGAGATATTTCAAATGTTCACCTGTTTTTTATATCATTACTCTTGCATAAGTGATGATGGGAGATTTCATGTTTGAACAGTTTTAATTTATATTTAACTCAGCAGGAAAATATGTGCCAAGTTGAGCTTGGGGGCGGAGCTCAACCAAAGGTATCGCTTAGCAACCAACGGCGTAAATAACTGAGGACTGTCGTAAATATAAATGTTTCGGTGTTGTAAACTCAGAATCTATTGTGGCTCTGTAGCGGACGGGTGGGGATCTGGTTACATAGATTATAAATGTAATATGTCTACTAACGGATCACCACACTGGGTACATATGGATACTATCGCATAACATAGCGGATATTACAGCTGCAGAATAAAGGGTCAATTCAACAGACACCGTAGAGAAGATCCCTGTTCCGACATCACAACTGTTTATTCCACTAGCTAACAGGCTAGTAATGCTAATGCTAATTACTATGGGGAGCTGGAATATGGAGCTGGAATAAGGAGCTGGAATAAGGAGCTGGAATAAGGAGCTGGAATAAGGAGCTGGTATAGGGAGCTGGAATAAGGAGCTGGTATAGGGAGCTGGAATAAGGAGCTGGTATAGGGAGCTGGAATAAGGAGCTGGTATAGGGAGCTGGTATAGGGAGCTGGAATAAGGAGCTGGTATAGGGAGCTGGAATAAGGAGCTGGTATAGGGAGCTGGTATAAGGAGCTGGTATAGGGAGCTGGAATAAGGAGCTGGTATAGGGAGCTGGTATAGGGAGCTGGTATAGGGAGCTGGTATAAGGAGCTGGTATAGGGAGCTGGTATAAGGAGCTGGTATAGGGAGCTGGTGGGGTGAGGGTACTCGGTTGGTACCTTGCTCTGGATCAAAACACTGGATAACAACATCTGAATTAACACGTTGTTTTCGCCATAGCCAATATATTCCCCCAGTAACACTAAGGACAACTTGGGATTTATAAGGAGGACCGAAACTGAATGCTGAGACCGAACAGGACCGAATAGAACCGAACAGGACCGAATAGAACCGAACAGGACCGAATAGGACCGAATAGGACCGAACAGACCGCCAAGTGGAGACTAATAAAGTCCTACAGGTTAGTTTCACTGTTTAATTAGTATAGTTTGAACGTCCGATAATAGCTTTTCACTAAACCATGTCAAAAGCACACCTGTGGTTATATTCTCGACATCTGTTATAGTAAGTTTATATAGTTGTTATAGGTGTGATTTGCAGTTTTTAGGGTGACTAGTAACTTCTGTAGGCACCCCAGAACTACACCCGTCCATGATATCAACTGTAAGGCCAGTAGGGTGACTAGTAACTTCTGTAGGCACCCCAGAACTACACCCGTCCATGATATCAACTGTAAGGCCAGTAGGGTGACTAGTAACTTCTGTAGGCACCCCAGAACTACACCCGTCCATGATATCAACTGTAAGGCCAGTAGGGTGACTAGTTACTTCTGTAGACACCCCAGAACTACACCCGTCCATGATATCAACTGTAAGGCCAGTAGGGTGACTAGTTACTTCTGTAGACACCCCAGAACTACACCCGTCCATGATATCAACTGTAAGGCCAGTAGGGTGACTAGTTACTTCTGTAGACACCCCAGAACTACACCCTCCATGATATCAACTGTAAGGCCAGTAGGGTGACTAGTAACTTCTGTAGACACCCCAGAACTACACCCGTCCATGATATCAACTGTAAGGCCAGTAGGGTGACTAGTAACTTCTGTAGACACCCCAGAACTACACCCGTCCATGATATCAACTGTAAGGCCAGTAGGGTGAGGGTAGACACCCCAGACGTCCATGATATCAACTGTAAGGCCAGTAGGGTGACTAGTTACTGTAGACACCCCAGAACTACACCCGTCCATGATATCAACTGTAAGGCCAGTAGGGTGACTAGTTACTTCTGTAGACACCCCAGAACTACACCCGTCCATGATATCAACTGTAAGGCCAGTAGGGTGACTAGTTACTTCTGTAGACACCCCAGAACTACACCCGTCCATGATATCAACTGTAAGGCCAGTAGGGTGACTAGTTACTTCTGTAGACACCCCAGAACTACACCCGTCCATGATATCAACTGTAAGGCCAGTAGGGTGACTAGTTACTTCTGTAGGCACCCCAGAACTACACCCGTCCATGATATCAACTGTAAGGCCAGTAGGGTGACTAGTTACTTCTGTAGGCACCCCAGAACTACACCCGTCCATGATATCAACTGTAAGGCCAGTAGGGTGACTAGTTACTTCTGTAGGCACCCCAGAACTACACCCGTCCATGATATCAACTGTAAGGCCAGTAGGGTGACTAGTTACTTCTGTAGACACCCCAGAACTACACCCGTCCATGATATCAACTGTAAGGCCAGTAGGGTGACTAGTTACTTCTGTAGACACCCCAGAACTACACCCGTCCATGATATCAACTGTAAGGCCAGTAGGGTGACTAGTAACTTCTGTAGACACCCCAGAACTACACCCGTCCATGATATCAACTGTAAGGCCAGTAGGGTGACTAGTTACTTCTGTAGACACCCCAGAACTACACCCGTCCATGATATCAACTGTAAGGCCAGTAGGGTGACTAGTTACTTCTGTAGACACCCCAGAACTACACCCGTCCATGATATCAACTGTAAGGCCAGTAGGGGTGACTAGTTACTTCTGTAGACACCCCAGAACTACACCCGTCTCTCATGTTGTTTCCCGCTGTCCTTTTGACTGTAACCTTAATAGGTTAAACGTCTCTAATTTCACAGTCTAACTGTGTCACTTTATGTGTCTGCATGTGAACTCCCTGGCTTCATCCTGATCAGGCTAGAGGTCGTCCGAACCATTTGCCACAATTAAAGTAGGCTACAATTCAGTCAATCATATGTATTCTATTACAAACGCCCAGCCTGACCTCGACAGAGCACACATCAACAAGAGCACACATTACTGTTTCTTTAGTCTATTTGAAATTGGGAGTATAAATCCCTGACATGTAACTTGACCCGTTTACTGTGAAAAATAAAGTAGATGCTGGGTCCATTGGAAAAAAAACATGCATGCAAAAAGGTTTCGAATTTCTTGGCACAGTTTTCTGGCGCTTTGAACATTGTAACTGGATTTCGCACAACCTAGATATAATTCAATCGCTAACAAGCTTTATGTATTAATCTCTACCAATGCATTTGTGGTTGTCTATTTTTCTGGTTGTGTACATCTTTCGGGTTGTGTATATCCTTCTGTGTGTGCAACAATCAAATAGAAAATCGAGCTTTTAATCATTTCTAAAACTCCTGCTTCAAAAGAAGAAAAAAACCCGCATTTGCCAACTTGCCAATATCTGCATAAGTGCACGCATACTAATGACTGGTTGCCTCCCCAGATCAGATGAGACACTTCTTACAAACTCTTGTTTTATGTCCTCAACAGGACGTGATAGGAGCAGTTATTAAGCTTATTTACTATATATAGGCTATACTTTGACGCTTGAATTCTGTAAGCCTTTCATGAGATTAGTTTTAACAGACCAGTAAACTAACACAAGTTATTCCACAACAGAGAGAAACCGTTAGAGGGCTTTTTGTGCTGCTTGGACTAGGACTGGCCAGTCATCTATAATGCACACCGATTTGTTCTCTCTGGTGCTGCCTTGTTCATTCTGGTTTATTCCTCATCTTTCTCCCTCTTTCCCTATTTCCTGCTCTGTCTCTCACTCTGTCTCTCGCTCTGTCTCTCGCTCTGTCTCTCGCTCTGTCTCTCGCTCTGTCTCTCGCTCTGTCTCTCGCTCTGTCTCTCGCTCTGTCTCTCGCTCTGTCTCTCGCTCTGTCTCTCGCTCTGTCTCTCGCTCTGTCTCTCGCTCTGTCTCTCGCTCTGTCTCTCGCTCTGTCTCTCGCTCTGTCTCTCGCTCTGTCTCTCGCTCTGTCTCTCGCTCTGTCTCTCGCTCTGTCTCTCGCTCTGTCTGACGTGGTCATCGTAGTAAAGGCATACCTTCTATCACAACATCACATCACATCGTTATGACCCTAACCCTACCCGGACATGGACCCTACCCGGACAGATAAGAAAGTGAAAACTAGAAGCCATGTTCTCCCCACTGTCATACAGCAGCTGGATGTGAGGGTGTGGATGTGAGGGTGTGGATGTGAGGGTGTGGATGTGAGGGTGTGGATGTGAGGAAAGACCGTGAAGAATGACAACTCTACTAGTTTGATGTTGGTTTTACACGGCTCAGCTGCTCTGGTTTGGATCATATCTGTGTTACCAATTAGAGCGGCTGATTTTGGGTCGACATAATGGTGGTTCGGACGAGCAGTTGTTTGCTAATTGGTGTTTACATTTGCACCACTCAGTTTTCCATTAGACTGTGTGTTCCATTATACCGTGTGTGTTCCATTAGACCGTGTGTGTTCCATTAGACCGTGTGTGTTCGTGTCTCCATCAGTCCATCCATCAGCGTCTCCGACCCGGGGAGGCTGCCAGAGTGCACCAGTCCTGCCTCGCCCTCGCTCCTGCCTCACCCCTGCCTCGCTCCTGCCTCGCCCTCGCTCCTGCCTCGCTCCTGCCTCGCTCCTGCCTCGCCCTCGCTCCTGCCTCGCTCGCCCCTGCCTCGCCCCTGCCTCGCCCCTGCCTCGCCCTCGGTCCTGCCTCGCTCCTTCCTCGCCCCTGCCTCGCCCCTGCCTCGCTCCTGCCTCGCTCCTGCCTCGCCCTCGCTCCTGCCTCGCTCCTGCCTCGCTCCTGCCTCACCCTCGCTCCTGCCTCGCTCCTGCCTCGCCCTCGCTCCTGCCTCGCTCTCGCTCTCTGCTGTGGATGAGGTGTGTTTGTGATCAAACATTATTGACTCTCCCCACCGATAACCTTGACAACGGTAGTTCTTCATTGCAGGCTCTCACAGCACCATGTGATTGAAGCAAGCAGGCTTTGTGAAGCTCTTTCAAACGACTAGTGAATCCACTCTCATCCAGAGCAGGACTTGGTCATCTTATCACTCATACATTATGTTATTGGCATTTACTATGTTTCTCTCCCTCTCATATTCTTGGTTTTTGTTCTCCGCTGCACTTTATCTCTACCCTTGATTCTCTGTGTCCTTCAGTCTTTAATATCGGACCAATGAAACAGAATAAAGCATGTTCCCTTCTGCCTTGACGGTTGACCCTCTGCTGTGGACTGTGTCCGGTCCCATTCGCTGCCTAAACCCTTGGTAGTACACTTTCACTTTAGGCCATTGGCTACCATATTGGCAGGATAGGAAATGTTTGGCTAAAGCCGGTTCTACAGTATGACAATGATGTCTGTTTCTGGACTGGCGTGTGAGGGCGGGGACTGGCGTGTGAGGGCGGGGACTGGCGTGTGAGGGCGGGGACTGGCGTGTGAGAGCGGGGACTGGCCTCTTTTTCCGTCCCTCTTTCCCTCTCTCCTATTTCTCTCTCTCTTTCTCTCTCTCCTATTTCCCTCGTTCCCCTCTTTCTCTCTCCTCTTTCTCTCGTTCCCCTCTTTCTCTCTCCTCTTTCTCTCGTTCCCCTCTTTCTCTCTCCTCTTTCTCTCGTTCCCCTTTCCTTTCCCTCCTATTCCATCCTTCCTGATGGGAGGGGGGAGTCATTTGGGCCCTAGGAGCCTCTAGTTCAGAACACAGGCTGAGGTTGGTCCAATTGAAAACATTGGTTTGATCTGGAATCAGTCACGCACTCACATCCACCAAGTGGAATGTGAGTGGAACACTGGAAGGACAGTGTCCTATCATTGACATATTTTATTATATATGATGAGTCAAAAACACAGTGAGACTACAATTCTATTTGCCTTGTTTTGACCGAATAAATTCAATCTTATTAGGACTAGTTCTATCCTTTAGGCCACAGGTGTCAAACCAGTTCCATGGAGGGCCGAGTGTCTACAGGTCTTTGCTCTCACCTTGTTCTTGATTGATTAATTAGGTCACTAATTGGTAAGGTTCTACCCTCTACTGGTAGTTTAGGTCTGAACTGGGAACTAATTTAAATGATAACCCAAAAACCTGCATACACTAGGCCCCCCGTGGAACCGGTTTGACATCCCTGCTTTAGGCTTAGCATTGCTTTATACGCATTGACCTTTTTGGTTATGTTTTTCACAGTCTATTTTAATTTAGCTGTTTGGGTTCAATAGGCTTAACCGTTCGAAAGGTCAGGGGTCAAGGCAATCAGAGATAATCAACCATGTCTCTTCAGGTTCTACCTCTTTATTTACATTTGTTAATATGTCAGATAATAGATGTTCAGATTGCATATGTAGTGTGACGTTTTGGTAATTACTGTTTAAGGTCAGTGTCGTAATACAGGTCCTTCACACAGCCCGAGGGCTGAATAATCTCTCTTCTGAGTGAGTAGGCCATTGCACTAGGCTTTATTGTCCTTAGCCAGTCACTGGCCCGGCAGTTTTGTGTCCTTAGCCAGTCCCTGGCCCGGCACTTTCATGTCCTTAGCCGGTCCCTGGCCCGGCAGTTTCGTGTCCTTAGCCAGTCCCTGGCCCATCAGTTTCGTGTCCTTAGCCAGTCACTGGCCCGGCACTTTCGTGTCCTTAGCCAGTCACTGCCCCGGCACTTTCGTGTCCTTAGCCAGTCACTGGCCCGGCACTTTCGTGTCCTTAGCCAGTCACTGGCCCGGCACTTTCGTGTCCTTAGCCAGTCACTGGCCCGGCACTTTCGTGTCCTTAGCCAGTCACTGGCCCGGCACTTTCGTGTCCTTAGCCAGTCACTGGCCCGGCACTTTCGTGTCCTTAGCCAGTCACTGGCCCGGCACCTTCGTGTCCTTAGCCAGTCACTGGCCCGGCACTTTCGTGTCCTTAGCCAGTCACTGGCCCGGCACTTTCGTGTCCTTAGCCACTCACAAGTTTTTACATAAGCCATGTTTCCATTAATTTAGCCAATCATTAGGGCTGCAACAAACTATATTTTGGATAATCGACTAATCTAACGATTATTTGAACGATTAGTTGACTAGTCATCTACTTTCCCAATGATTAATCAGTAGGCATTGAACAATTATTCAGCTTTTGCAATTTGATTAAACATTGAGTTAGGCTCATTCCATCTAAAAAATACAACAAGTTAATCACTTCAGCTTTTGAAAAACATATTTTTACTGCACTTGCCAACTGAACAGGCCAATCTTTTTTTTCTCCAATTTCATCCAACTTAAATCACCAAGGCTTTTTATGCTTCGGATAACATACAGGGCTAAAATATTAATCTACAAACAATAATAATAGCGATCTGAATGTGTTAAAATGGTTGTATATACTGAACTGTTTAACTGCTGTCTGTGGGCATGTTGGATGTCACGCAGATACTCTGGGATGTGCTCCCTCGTGTCACGCAGATACTCTGGGATGTGCTCCCTCGTGTCACGCAGATACTCTGGGATGTGCTCCCTCGTGTGTCACGCAGATACTCTGGGATGTGCTCCCTCGTGTGTCACGCAGATACTCTGGGATGTGCTCCCTCGTGTCACGCAGATACTCTGGGATGTGCTCCCTCGTGTGTCACGCAGATAGTCTGGGATGTGCTCCCTCGTGTCACGCAGATAGTCTGGGATGTGCTCCCTCGTGTGTCACGCAGATAGTCTGGGATGTGCTCCCTCGTGTCACGCAGATACTCTGGGATGTGCTCCCTCGTGTCACGCAGATAGTCTGGGATGTGCTCCCTCGTGTCACGCAGATAGTCTGGGATGTGCTCCCTCGTGTGTCACGCAGATAGTCTGGGATGTGCTCCCTCGTGTGTCACGCAGATAGTCTGGGATGTGCTCCCTCGTGTGTCACGCAGATAGTCTGGGATGTGCTCCCTCGTGTGTCACGCAGATAGTCTGGGATGTGCTCCCTCGTGTGTCACACAGATAGTCTGGGATGTGCTCCCTCGTGTGTCACACAGATAGTCTTGGGGTGATACATCATTTACCTAATGAACTAACCGCTTCAGGAATTCATCTGTATTTGAATCAATTATATAGCCTACATTAAACATGTCATTATTAATGATCATAGGCCTCATTTGTAAAACTCTGCAGAGGATTCACGTCTGAATGTGGCGTCCAGACGAAACACAGGAAGTGCTTTCACATAATTATTCAGATTTTATACCACAGTGCATCTATGCACGTGCCATGGCGGATCCCCGCACCACTTTATTTTCTTTAAATCACACAAGCTTTTCTCATAGTGTTATCTAGAGGTGAGAGGTTAACCCTCCTTTCTCATAGCCTCACCCAGAGGTCAGAGGTTAACCCTTCTCCTGATTAGCCAGTGTCTTACCTCCCTAGTCCTCCTCACTGAACCCAGCTCTCCTCCTCATTTTGCCTGTCTCATGCTGAACGGTACATAAATAGAGATCTTATCGTGTGCAGAGATGTTCAAAGCTCCTTCACAGCAAACAACCTCTCTCATCCATTCTCCTATAGACGGCAGGATCAGCCCCTCTCATCCATTCTCCTATAGACGGCAGGATCAGCCCCTCTCATCCATTCTCCTATAGACGGCAGGATCAGCCCCTCATACATTCTCCTATAGACGGCAGGATCAGCCCCTCTCATCCATTCTCTTATAGACGGCAGGATCAGCCCCTCTCACCCATTCTTCTCTAGGCGGCAGGATCAGTCCCTCTCACCCATTCTTCTCTAGGCGGCAGGATCAGCCCCTCTCACCCATTCTTCTCTAGGCGGCAGGATCAGCCCCTCTCATCCATTCTCTTATAGACGGCAGGATCAGCCCCTCTCACCCATTCTCTTATAGACGGCAGGATCAGCCCCTCTCACCCATTCTCCTATAGACGGCAGGATCAGCCCCTCTCATCCATTCTCCTATAGACGGCAGGATCAGCCCCTCTCATCCATTCTCCTATAGACGGCAGGATCAGCCCCTCATACATTCTCCTATAGACGGCAGGATCAGCCCCTCTCATCCATTCTCTTATAGACGGCAGGATCAGCCCCTCTCACCCATTCTTCTCTAGGCGGCAGGATCAGTCCCTCTCACCCATTCTTCTCTAGGCGGCAGGATCAGCCCCTCTCACCCATTCTTCTCTAGGCGGCAGGATCAGCCCCTCTCATCCATTCTCTTATAGACGGCAGGATCAGCCCCTCTCACCCATTCTCTTATAGACGGCAGGATCAGCCCCTCTCACCCATTCTTCTCTAGGCGGCAGGATCAGCCCCTCTCATCCATTCTCTTATAGACGGCAGGATCAGCCCCTCTCATCCATTCTCTTATAGACGGCAGGATCAGCCCCTCTCACCCATTCTTCTCTAAGCAGCTGGATCAGCCCCTCTCACCCATTCTTCTCTAGGCGGCAGGATCAGCCCCTCTCACCCATTCTTCTCTAAGCAGCTGGATCAGCCCCTCTCACCCATACTTCTCTAGGCGGCAGGATCAGCCCCTCTCATCCATTCTCCTATAGACGGCAGGATCAGCCCCTCTCATCCATTCTCCTATAGACGGCAGGATCAGCCCCTCTCATCCATTCTCTTATAGACGGCAGGATCAGCCCCTCTCCCCCATTCTTCTCTAGGCGGCAGGATCAGCCCCTCTCCCCCATTCTTCTCTAGGCGGCAGGATCAGCCCCTCTCACCCATTCTTCTCTAGGCGGCAGGATCAGCCCCTCTCACCCATTCTTCTCTAGGCGGCAGGATCAGCCCCTCTCACCCATTCTTCTCTAGGCGGCAGGATCAGCCCCTCTCACCCATTCTTCTCTAAGCAGCTGGATCAGCCCCTCTCACCCATACTTCTCTAGCCGGCAGGATCAGCCCCTCTCACCCATTCTTCTCTAGGCGGCAGGCTGCTTATTCACACATTGGTGTTTTTATTCTTACTTGTCTTATTGTGTCTAGTCATCTGTGTCTGCACTGCAGAATATGAATGGGAAGTTATGGTTACAGGCTTTACTGTTTTGATTCTTCCTATGTTTTCCTTACAGATACAGAAACCTGTTCTTTGTACTTTGGTCTCTGTTCTGGTTGACCAGATATCTTACCTGTATCTTCCACTCAGAGCAATCTATATAGTTTGTTCAATAAAATATACATCTGCAGAAGGAACTGGCAATAAAGTAGATAGTAATTCTTCAGGATCTCTTCTCTATGGGTTCGGTTGAACCTAATCAGAGTATACAGTACGTGGAGTAAGTGGAGGCAAGGAGGTGCTGCTGGTTGGGTGCATAATATCTGAAATCTCACTGCTGTGTGTTTTGCTGGACAACAGGGAGAAACTAAGGTTTTTGGGCTTTGCCAGCCTCTGTCATTATTTGCTGCTGTTCCCAGCCCCCGTGCCACTTTCCTGTCGGATACGGGATGGATCAGCCCATCTGCCTGGATACGGGATGGATCAGCCCATCTGCCTGGATACGGGATGGATCAGCCCATCTGCCTGGATACGGGATGGATCAGCCCATCTGCCTGGATACGGGATGGATCAGCCCATCTGCCTGGATAGGGGATGGATCAGCCTATCTCCATGGATACGGGATGGATCAGCCCATCTGCCTGGATAGGGGATGGATCAGCCTATCTCCATGGATACGGAATGGATCAGCCTATCTCCATGGATACGGGATGGATCAACCTATCTCCATGGATACGGGATGGATCAGCCCATCTCCATGGATACGGGATGGATCAGCCCATCTCCATGGATACGGGATGGATCAGCCCATCTCCATGGATACGGGATGGATCAGCCTATCTCCATGGATACGGGATGGATCAGCCTCAGCATATATGTTGCAGAAATGTACTAAACGTGGAATTGACCTATGTGCTATTGGAACAGACTGTTTAATGGCAGATGTATAACTGAGATCTTGTTCCATCTCAGTGGGCTAAGGCCTTCAACTAATCATGCTGGATGCTACTTCCTGACCTTCTGGTTAACCTCTCAATGCCATTGACTATGTCCTAATGAGCTGTCATTCTCAGGGTCACACCACTTCTACAATGCTAGACTAGATTGTTCACTACTGATCCAACATGGTTCTGTAGAGAACCCGGCCAGATGGTTTGTGTAAAGCCTTTGTTAGAGGGCATTGTAATGGAGGTTATGGCTGTGTTAATCCAGGGATTTTCTACATTCTTATCATTCCCACAAGCTCTTGGTTGGCTCTGCACCTCAACCCGACTAAAAGATATAGAATATTAATTCCACCCGTCTGTGTTTCTCTGTCTGTTTTTCATTTGCTGTTACCTCAGAGACATTTGTCTCATTACGGCAGAGCGAATAAGAACACTGGACAGACTTATCTTGGTTTGCATAATCATTTCCCTGGCATTTGAATTTACACCGACATATTCCAGGCGTACCAGGCAGAGAATTGGCCGCCAATCACAGCAGTAATGAGTGATATCTGTACCAGCCGCACAGAACCTGGATACAGCTCAGACTCAATTGTTTTCATACTTTCCAGACTGGATGGGAATGTGTCGTCTGGAGCTGACGATATCGCTCCGTTTTCACAGCAGAATAATCTAGCAACAGAAGTCTTAGATACGTCTGGTAAAATGTAGCAGAATGTAAACAAGCTCTAAGTGTCTTCATCACAGCTACATATTAAGTCAACCAGGGCAACTCAATTGATCAAATGTTACGCTGTTCTCTGTAGGTCCCCAAAGGGCATTAGGGTAGATCTACCAAAGATTTGATTTCAACTGATTAATTAAATCTAAAAGAACAGTTTTACACACTGAAGAGAATCAGCCATACACCCCAGCTGGAGCAGTTTAACACACCTTGATGTGAACAGAAAGTACACATGTGGCAGAATGCCTTTCTGACTGACCTGTCACCTGTATTTAAGTTAAGCTTTGACTACAGACTCCTTGAGCACTCTCTCTTGGGGGGTGAGGATGAGTCACCTGTTTAATAAACATAGGCACTGCAGAAACAAGCCGTTCCACTGTCATAATTCATGTAGATGTACTTGGTAATACGGGTGGGATTTCTAATTATATATTTATAATATACTCGCATGTATAAATGTCTGGACTGTGTATTGACATTTTTGGGTGTAATATCACAAACCAGTGCTTGTCCAAATACTTTAATTCAAATTGAAATGGAAGCATGACAATATTTCACATGGTCGTGGTCATTGCAGTGGTTTGTTGACCAGTACCTCAAAACCTTTAGATGGGCCTGGCAGGATTCAGATGGGCATGGCAGGATTCAGATGGGCATGGCAGGATTCAGATGGGCATGGCAGGATTCAGGTGGGCATGGCAGGATTCAGGTGGGCATGGCAGGATTCAGGTGGGCATGGCAGGATTCAGGTGGGCATGGCAGGATTCAGGTGGGCATGGCAGGATTCAGGTGGGCATGGCAGGATTCAGGTGGGCATGGCAGGATTCAGGTGGGCATGGCAGGATTCAGGTGGGCATGGCAGGATTCTGGTGGGCATGGCAGGATTCTGGTGGGCATGGCAGGATTCTGGTGGGCATGGCAGGATTCAGGTGGGCATGGCAGGATTCAGGTGGGCATGGCAGGATTCAGGTGGGCATGGCAGGATTAAGGTGGGTCATCCTGTGACCCAGTTTCTATAATGAAACAATAATAGCAGATGTTTAACATACGTTGTGATTATGTGTTTATTGGATGGGCTGAGATGATATATAATATAGAGACAATATCAGTCCCATGTGATTTTGCAGCTATTTCTATAAATGACTTTTTCCAGGTGTGTTATGTTGGCACAAAGAACTTGAACATAAAAACCTGAAGACAGATTTTTTATAGTTTTTTTCTTTAACCCCAGGGGCCACATTCCATGTAGAGCCTTGTCTTGCCTTGTTTTGGTTTGTTGCTGATATCTGGTGTAATGTTTTTCCTTGCAGGTTCTCCAGTTGACGCTCCCGGTTCCACACGGCACTCAGGAGAACCGTAGAACATGACTTCCAGACCTGTGCCTGAGGTTGGCATTGTGCTGTTGAGCCAGCACTTACCCCTGTGAGTCCCTGTGGACGATATGCCCCTCCACATCATGACTTATCGGCACTGAGGCCTCGATTAGCCCCCTCGTCATAGTAACCCCCTCCCCTGTCCCAGAATGCTGCGTTTTCTGCCTCTGAAGCTGGGTCGCCTCTTTCGCTGTCTGAAGCTCCTATTGGTTGTCGGCCTGTTCGTCATCCTTCTGATGAACACCCACAACCTGTTTGCTTCGTTCCAGAAGAATGAGTTGATGGATCGTCGCTTCATCAACCTCAACAAGTGTCCTGCCTGCTTCGGGACCAGCTGGTGCAGGAAGTTCATGAACGGCCAGGTGTCCTTCGAGGCGTGGGGACGCCTGCGCTTCCTGGACGTCTTCAACGTCAAGAACGTCTACTTTGCCCAGTACGGTGAACCCAGGGAGGGTACGAGGCGCGTGGTTCTCAAACGCCTCGGTTCCAACCAGGAGCTGGCGGACATTGACCAGAAGATCTGTAAGAGGGCAACCGGTCGACCGCGCTGTGACCTCATCCAGGCCATGTACAAGACTGAGTTCTCCAGACTGAATGGGGACGTCCGTCTGTTGACCCCTGAGGTAGTAGAAGGCTGGTCTGATTTGGTGCACTGCCCGTCCCAGAGGCTACTAGACAGGGTGGTGCGTCGCTATGCAGAGACAAAAGACTCTGGCAGCTTCCTGTTGAAGAACCTGAAGGACACCGAGAGAATGCAGCTGCTGATGACTCTAGCCTTCAACCCTGAGCCCCTCGTACTACAGGTAGGAACTAAACATCTGTAATGTCCCATAAACCCTGAGCCCCTCAACTACAGGTAGGAACTAAACTTCTGTAATGTCCCATAAACCCTGAGCCCCTCAACTACAGGTAGGAACTAAACATCTGTAATGTCCCATAAACCCTGAGCCCCTCAACTACAGGTAGGAACTAAACATCTGTAATGTCCCATAAACCCTGAGCCCCTCAACTACAGGTAGGAACTAAACATCTGTAATGTCCCATAAACCCTGAGCCCCTCAACTACAGGTAGGAACTAAACATCTGTAATGTCCCATAAACCCTGAGCCCCTCAACTACAGGTAGGAACTAAAACCAAAATGAAGCTTCATCTAAGTAGGACCTCTGTCAAACAGACCAAACCTAGAACCAATGTGAATCTTAAACTAAATATGGGACATTTTTAGGAAGGAACATGTGGTTTGATCCTAAGACCTGATTCTATTTCTGTGCTGTGGTTGTGAACCCAGTTTTCCATATGACCACAGTGTGCACACCGCAGTCAGGATGGCCCTAAACTAAACATTTGTAATGTCCCATAAACCCTGAGCCCCTCAACTACAGGTTTTAATTGAATGTTTACCTGAGCTCATAAACAATGAATTCGGGTCTGAACTTGTGACCTTTTGGACGCATAAACTGTGGGCAAGGAGATGCTTGGGCAAGAAACAGAGGGACCGGCCCGGTTTTTCCCCGTTACAGGGACTGGCCCGTGTCCACCACGGCTTCATCTGGTGCTGGGTCCACCACGGCTTCATCTGGTGCTGGGTCCACCACGGCTTCATCTGGTGCTAGGTCCACCACGGCTTCATCTGGTGCTGGGTCCATCACGGCTTCATCTGGTGCTGGGTCCACCACGGCTTCATCCGGTGCTGGGTCCACCACGGCTACATCCGGTGCTGGGTCCACCACGGCTACATCTGGTGCTGGGTCCACCACGGCTACATCTGGTGCTGGGTCCACCACGGCTACATCTGGTGCTGGGTCCACCACGGCTTCATCTGGTGCTGGGTCCACCACGGCTTCATCTGGTGCTGGGTCCACCACGGCTTCATCTGGTGCTAGGTCCACCACGGCTTCATCTGGTGCTGGGTCCATCACGGCTTCATCTGGTGCTGGGTCCACCACGGCTTCATCTGGTGCTGGGTCCACCACGGCTTCATCTGGTGCTGGGTCCACCACGGCTACATCTGGTGCTGGGTCCACCACGGCTTCATCTGGTGCTGGGTCCACCACGGCTTCATCTGGTGCTGGGTCCACCATGGCTATTTATGTGTGTTGTCTTGTAGAGTTTCTTAACACTTGGAGGTGTAGTTTAGAGGAAGATAAATGTTTTTTGATAAAAATTTATAAAAATGACACCATGCACACTACGTTTGAAATGTTTTGACAAGTTATCTGGGTAACTCCTAAATCCATATTTATCTTTTAACCATGTGGACCAGAACACATCGAGATGTGTTTTCTAAGGTCTGCTGGGGTTTCTCTGTATTGAAATTACATGCTACCCTATTTAAGATAGTACATGATTTATATGTACCAGAGTGTTCCCAGAATGCAGCTTAAGCATGTCACTTCCTATTAGACCCATATCCTCTTCCTGTCCTTTATAGTGAAACACACCCACATAGCCTTGGTCTCCATGTGGTTCCGATAAACAATTAGCATTTCCTATGTCAGCCTCCCTCTCTAAATCAGCCTATAGTTAGCATAGCGCCTAGCTGGCCTTGAAGTAGCATTACTCAACAGTCACTTCTGAATCATTGGCCGCTAAGTTCGTTAACTCTGTAGGAGCTTTTGAATTATTGGGCGATATGCTTGTTTGCCCAGTAGGAGCTTCTGAATCATTTGGCATGGGGGGGGGGCACTTTGTTTGAGGTAAGTTTGCCAAGAGGAGCATTTCAATCATTTATAGCAGGGCTTGTTGGCCAGGGAGAACATCTGAATCATCTGGTTGCCTTTTGTGAGTTGTTGTACACTTCGCTTGTTAGACAGTATGGATTGGATTCAGTCAGTCTTCAGTTTAACTCTCAGTGCAACTGCTGTTGGTGGGGTGTATTGATTTCACAATGTATTATCTGTAATACCGTATAAATGTGTGTTTATCTGTAATACAGTATGGATGTGTGTTTCTCTGTAATACAGTATGGATGTGTGTTTATCTGTAATACAGTATGGATGTGTGTTTATCTGTAATACAGTATAAATGTGTGTTTATCTGTAATACCGTATAAATGTGTGTTTATCTGTAATACAGTATGGATGTGTGTTTCTCTGTAATACAGTATGGATGTGTGTTTATCTGTAATACAGTATGGATGTGTGTTTATCTGTAATACAGTATAAATGTGTGTTTATCTGTAATACAGTATAAATGTGTGTTTATCTGTAATACAGTATAAATGTGTGTTTATCTGTAATACAGTATAAATGTGTGTTTATCTGTAATACAGTATAAATGTGTGTTTATCTGTAATACAGTATGGATGTGTGTTTATCTGTAATACAGTATGGATGTGTGTTTATCTGTAGTACAGTATGGATGTGTGTTTATCTTTAATCAAGCGCGATCCTAATTCCTGACATAGGAGCTTCTGAATCGTCGAGCACTGCTTCTTGGTGTGTAGGAGCAATGGGCTGTGGAGCTGAAGCCTTTTCCGTTCATGCAAGCCCACAGACAGACATGACAGGCCCTTAAGGTTTACCCAGACATGGGTAGATCAGTTGGCATGCCTGTTCATCTTCCCTCTCAGGAGTCGTTTGCTGGAGGCTTAAAAAAGCAAGTGTATAAAGGCAAACAGTCTCAGAGCTCAGAATGGATGTTATATGATCTGAAATGTAAGGTAACCTAATGCTTCCATGAAACATTAACCTCCACGCCAAGTCTGGAAAGTCATAATGAGGATGTATTTCACATCTGTAAGTCATAATGAGGATGTATTTCACATCTGTAAGTCATAATGAGGATGTATTTCACATCTGTAAGTCATAATGAGGATGTATTTCACATCTGTGAGTCATAATGAGGATGTATTTCACATCTGTGAGTCATAATGAGGATGTATTTCACGTCTGTAAGTCATAATGAGGATGTATTTCACATCTGTGAGTCATAATGAGAATGTATCGTAAGTCATAATGAGGGACATAGAATTTGGGAGAAGTTCCAGATCCCATGAAGGGCCCCTACATAGCATGTGAAAGCAATCACAGACCCTCTACTAGACCCCCTGCAGTTTGCCTACAGAGCCAACCGGTCGGTGGACGATGCAGTCAACATGGCCCTCCACTTCACTCTCCAGCACCTGGATTCCCCTGCAAAATATGCGAGGATCCTGTTTGTTGACTTCAGCTCCGCCTTCAACACCATCATCCCTGCCCTTCTACATGACAAGCTCTCCCAGCTCAACGTTCCAGACTCCACCTGCAGGTGGATCACAGACTTCCTGTCTGACAGGAAGCAGTGCGTCAAGCTGGGGTCACAAGTCTCTGACTCCCGGTCCATTAGCACCGGGTTCCCCCAGGGCTGCGTCCTTTCTCCTCTGCTCTTCTCCCTGTAAACCAACAGTTGCACAAGTCATCCATCTGTTAAGATCCTGAAGTTTGCGGACGACACCACCCTCATTGGGCTCATCTCCGGTGGGGACGAGTCCGACTACAGGCTGGAAGCTGACAAACTGGTGACCTGGTGCAGCCAGAACAACTTGGAGCTCAATGCTCTAAAGACAGTGGAGATGGTTGTGGACTTCAGGAGGAACTCAGCCCCACTCTCCCCCATCACCCTGTGTGGCTCCCCCGTCAATACGGTAGAGTCCTTCCGCTTTCTGGGCACTATCCTTTCTCAGGACCTCAAGTGGGATTTAAACATCTGCTCACTGACCAGGAAAGCACAACAGAGGATGTACTTCCTTCGGCAGCTGAAGAAATTCAACCTGCCTAAGACTATGATGGTCCACTTCTACTCAGCCATCATTGAGTCCATCCTCACCTCATCCATCACCATCTGGTACCCTGCTGCTACAGCCAAAGACAAGAGCAGACTGCAGCGTATCATCCGCTCAGCTGAAAAGGTGATAGGCTGCAGTCTGTCTAGCCTCGAGGATCTGCACACCTCGAGGGCTCTGAGGCGAGCTAGGAAGATTGTGGCAGACCCCTCTCACCCCGGACACTCGCTGTTCAATCCACTCCCCTCCGGCAGAAGGCTTCGGTCCATCAGGACCAAAACCTCACGCCACAAGAACAGTTTCTTCCCATGTGCTACTGGTCTCCTCAACAAAGCCAGGGGTGAACACAAGCCTGAACCATGACCCATCTCACTTAAGCCTCGAACTCTGACCCACTCCTTTTGCACATTGCCTGATTTGCACTACATTTTTTGCTCTATTGCACTGTTGTTTTTTGGTATCTTATTGTTATTTTTTTGTACATACTATCCCTCTACCCCCTCATCCCTTTAGTTTAATTTATATTGTTCTATTCTTATGTTGTATGTAAGCACCTTCCTGCCACAGTAAATTCCTTGCCTGTTCACACATTCATGGCGAATAAACACTTTTCTGATTCTGATTCTGATGTGCACCAGGCCATTGTGCTTAGCTCTTAGCTGTAGTTAGCTTTGTGCTAAATGTTTAGACATGATCCCTCATGACTTAACATGACCCTGGTCGACAATTCCAGCTGACACTGATTGATTGTTTTACTCGCCAACCTCTAACACAAAACATTTAGTGATTTCCGGTGATTACAAAAGGCCAGTGTCACAGAGAATGTGTCCGGTCTTTTGTTCTGTAATAATAGCAGATCACTATGTCCTGTTGAATGTTCTGGAGCTACCAGTTATTTCAATCCACTAGCACCTGTGATGAAACAATGCTGTTTTCCCCTGGCTGTAAAAACCTCAACCCTGAGATGTGGTCCTCTTTGTTCTCTTTTTACCCCTGTGACCTAGACTACCACCAAACATGAACGTGTACACACACACACACAGCCCCTACTAGCTAGCTACAAACCACACACAGCCCCCACTAGCTAGCTAC